>SJYQ01005611.1:779772-794043 GCA_006410935.1 Redunca redunca | reverse complement strand
TTCAAAAAATATTCTTCCAAAGCCTGGAAATTCTTTTAATTTTAATGTTTTTCCCCACATAGTTTATTTATTTGATTTTTGTGAGAAAGAATAACATAATAAATATAATTATTCATATTTAAATTCCTAATCTGTTTACTCACTTATGATCACAGCTAAACTTCCTTGTTGTACAAAGTGCCCCACAAGTTATTCATTGAAGCAAGTTTCAATTTATTGAAAATTTGTAATTTCATCTAATATCTCTTCACCTCTCCAACTCCTAGTTTCTAATAACCACCACACTTCTGTTTCTCTGTGTTAGACTTTTTACACACAAATATAGTCATATCTTGCAATATTGCTGGGGTCCAGCCCTGGTGGATCCAGGGTGACTTGAAGGGGAGATGGATAGGTGAGGAAAACTTATTTATTTAATTAGAAATATGAAAGAAATTAAGAAGAAATAGTGTAGTAGGCAAATTAAGTGGAGAAAAGAGGCTGAATAACTTGGTTTACGTGGAAAGCCAATAAAGTTCCAAACAAGGAACTTGCACCATCTATGTTAGGCCACCAGCATCCTTTTGAATAGTGGGGGGTGCCCCACCTTGGGCTCTCCCTCTCGTGGATCTTAGAAGCCAGGGCAAGTAAGTAGATATGGAGAGCCTCCACGCCCCAGATGGGAATTCAGCCAGAAAAGGAGTAAAGAGGAGACACAGGGGAAACCAGTCCTTCCAATGACTGGCCCGGCCCCTATTGTCTAGGAAGGTCTTTTATACATTTTTGATTGTACATAGAGATCAATGGGTAACACAAAGTTATGCAGTGTTAGCAGCCCAGATTCTTATCAAAACCAGGTTTTTCTCTCTGCATACCTAATTGTATACACAAGTCTTAGGTGATTACATCATCTTCTGGCCAAAAGGGCCAATTAACATTTTACAGCCTTTTTCTGATAAGGGTTTGTCAATCAGAAGACTTATTTGTGTTGTTCTTCTCAAAGTCTGGTGCCACTCTCAGAAAACACTAAATAAAGTTACATTTTTACATAGCAGAGATACTGCAATTTATAACAAGTAAAAGGAGTACAGTGATTTATAAAAAAAAGAAAAGTAATTAACTCAAAAGTCTAGTGTTGCTAACATCAAAACTACTATATACCCTAAATTTTACATAATGGAAGAAACAGAGTCAGGCAGGGGCAGCAGGCCTAACCCTTTCTGTATATCTTTTTGTATACAAAAGGTCTCAGGTGATTTACATTATCTTCTGGCCAAGAGGCTTGCTAACACTTTTTGGCTCCCTTTCTTAATGAATGTTAATCTCATTTCCCCTGAAGTGTTTTTCTTTAATCTGCATCTCCTTAAAGCACTAAAGTTACATCTCTATAAAACAAAGGTGCAGTGGGTTATAACAAAGAAGGTACTTAACTCAAAGATCTAATGTAGCTACTTGTTTTTTCTATATACCAACTATATCAACAAATAAAAGATATGAAAATTTGGCAGCAAGTATTGGCTCAACAATGAAGGGCTTAATCAGTTTTATTCTAATGATCTTGACACCTCGGAAGTCCCTGCAATCCTAGGATGTTTTAAGCTTCCTGTGCCTCTCGCAGTTGGGAGACTGTAAACAATTCACAAGCTGTAAAAAGTCCGAGGGAATCTGTTAGGCAAGTTAGAAAGCTATCAGAGGGGGTTTTAAGCCGAGACATTCTTTTGCAGGAGACTGAAACCCTGAATTAACTTTTTCCAGAGAGTGTCAGAAAAGTAGAAAAACACAAGGAAGAATGATTATAAGGAAAATAAGGCAGGCAGATTCTTATTTTGGTCGGGGGGGCGGGGGTGGTTACATGCTCAGGAAATACCAGGGGGAAAACCTGAGGCCTTGCCCATCAAGGCCTCTGCCACATAACCTTGTCACGGGTGGGATTCCTTACACTGGCTCCCAGCACAATATTTTTTCTTCCTTGATTATTTCATTTAGCATGGTGTCATGTGATCACAAATGGCAAAATTTCCTTTTTTTTTTTTTTTTGCTAATAATATCCTTTTATGTACATAAACCACATACCCTTTATCCTTTTATTCACTGACAGATATTTAGGTTGTTTTCGTATCCTGGCTATTGTGAACAATGTTGATGAACACGGGAGTGTGAATATCTCTTTCATATCTTTTTTGTTTCCTTTAGATAAAAATAGGCTTCCCAGGTGGTGCAGGGGTAAAGAATCCACCTTCCAGTGCAGGATATGCAAGAGACGTGGGTTCAATCTCTGGGTCGGTAAGATCCTCTGGAGCAGGAAATGGCAACCCATTCCAGTATTCTAGCATGGAAAATTCCATGGACAGAGGAGCCTGGTGGGCTACAGTCCATGGGATTGCAAAGAGTCAGACATGAATGAGCATGCATCCTGGCTGGCTGGCTCAGACATATAGGCAGAAGTAGGCTTCCTGGATAGTATAGCAATTCTGTTTTTAAGCAGTACTTCTATTTTTAATCTTTGAGGAGAATCCATACTGTTTTGCATAATCTACTGTGTTCCAATCAAGAGTGAACTAGAGTTCCCTTTTCCTCACATTCTTACCAACAGTTGTTCTGTTTTGTCTTTTGATGCCAGCCATTCTAACAGGTGTGAGGCCATGCCTTATTAGAAACTTGATCTGCATTTCCTGATGCAACAACACAAGAGAAGACTCTACACATGGACATCATGAGATTGTCAATACTGAAAACGGATTGATCATATTCTTTGCAGCCAAAAATGGAGAAGCTTTTCTTTTTGATGACTATCAAAAACAAGATTGGGAACTGACTGCGGTTCAGATCATGAACTCTTTACTGCCAGATTCAGACTTAAATTGAAGAAAGTAGTGAAAACCACTAGACCATTCAGGTATGATCTAAAACAAATCCCTTGTGATTATACAGTGGAAGTAACAAATAAAGGGATTAGATCTGATAGACAGAATCCCTGAAGAACTATGGATGGAGGTTTGTGACATTGTACAGGAGGCAGTGACCAAGACCATACCCATCAGTTCAGTTCAGTTTAGTCGCACAGTAGTGTCTGACTCTTTGTGACTCCATGAATCACAGCACACCAGGCCTCCCTGTCCATCACTAACTCCCGGAGTTTACTCAGACCCATGTCCATTGAGTCAGTGATGCCATCCAACCATCTCATCCTCTGTCGTCCCCTTCTCCTCCTGCCCCCAATCCCTCCCACCAACAGAGTCTTTTCCAGTGAGTCTATTCTTCGCATGAGGTGGCCAAAGTCCTGGAGTTTCAGCTTTAGCATCATTCTTTCCAAAGAAATTCCAGGGCTGATCTCCTTCAGAATGGACTGGTTGGATCTCCTTGCAGTCCAAGGGACTCTCAAGAGTCTTTTCCAACACCACAGTTCAAAAGCATCAATTCTTCAGCACTCAGCCTTCTTCACAGTCCAACTCTCACATGAATACATGACCACAGGAAAAACCATAGCCTTGACTAGATGGACCTTTGTTGGCAGAGTAATGTCTCTGCTTTTGAATATACTAACTAGGTTGGTCATAACTTTTCTTCCAAGGAGTAAGCGTCTTTTAATTTCATGGCTGCAGTCACCATCTGCAGTGATTTTGGAGCCCCCAAAAATACCCATGAGGGGGAAAAAAAATGGCAAAATGGTTGTCTGAGGAGGCGTTACAAATAGCTATGAAAAGAAGAGAAGTGAAAGGCACAGGACAAAAGGAAAGATATACCCATTTGAATGCAGAATTCCAAAGAATAGCAAGGAGAGATAAGAAAGACTTCCTCAGCAACCAATGCAAAGAAATAGAGGAAAACGATAGAATGGGGAAGACTAGAGATCTCTTCAAGAAAATTAAAGATGGGCACAATAAAGGACAGAAATGCTATGGACCTAACAGAAACAAGATATTAAGAAGAAGTGGCAAGAATACACAGAACTAATTTAAAAAGATCTTCAGGACCCAGATAACCACGATGATGTGATCACTCACCTAGAGCCAGACATCCTGGAATGCGAAGTCAAGTGGGCCTTAGGAAGCATCACTAAGAACAAAGCTAGTGGAGGTGATGGAATTCCAGTTGAGCTATTTCAAATCTTGAAAGATGATGCTGTGAAAGTGCTGCACTCAATATGCCAGAAAACTTGAAAAAATCAGCAGTGGCCACAGTTTTCATTCCAATCCCAAAGAAAGGCAGTGCCAAAGAATATTCAAACTACCACACAATTGCACTCATCTCACATGCTAGCAAAGTAATGCTTGAAATTCTGCAAACTAAGCTTCAACAGTATGTGAACTGTGAACTTCCAGATGTTCAAACTGGATTTAGAAAAGGCAGAAGGAACCAGATATCAAACTGTCAACATCCTTTGGATCAGCAGAAAAGCAAGAGAGTTCCAGAAAAACATCCATTTCTACTTTATTGACTATGTCAAAGCCTTTGACTGTGTGGATCACCACAAACTGTGGAAAATTCTTCAAGAGATGGGGATACCAGACCACCTGATCTGCCTACTGAGAAATTTGTATGTAGGTCAAGAAGCAACAGTTAGAACTGGACATGGAACAACAGACTGTTTCCAAATCAGGAAAGGAGTACATCAAGGCTGTATATTGTCACCCTGCTTATTTAACTAATATACATCATGAGAAATGCTGTACTGGATGAAGTACAAGCTGGAATCAAGATTTCTGGGAGAAATATCAATTACCTCAGATACACAAATGACACCACCTTTATGGCAGAAAGTGAAGAAGAACTAAAGGGCTTCTTGATGAAAGTGAAAGAAGAGAGAAAAAAAATTGGGTTAAAGCTAAACATTCAGAAAACTAAGACCATGGCATCTGGTCCCATCACTTGATGGCAAATAGATGGGGAAACAATAGAAACAGTGACAGATGTTATTTTCTTGGGCTCCAAAATCACTGCAGATAGTGACTGCAGCCATGAAATTGAAAGATGCTTGTTCCTTGGAAGAAAAGTTATGACCAACATAGACAGCATATTAGAAAGCAGAGACATTACTTTGCAACATTGTCCATCAGTCAAAGCTATGATTTTTCCAGTGGTCATGTATGGATGTGAGAGTTGGACTGTAAAGAAAGCTGATTGCTGAAGAATTGATGCTTTTGAACTGTGGTGTTGGAGAAGACTCTTGAGAGTCCCTTGGACTGCAAGCAGATCCAACCAGTCCATCCTAAACGAAATCAGTCCTAAACATTCATTGGAAGGACTGATGCTAAAGCTGAAGCTCCAATAATTTGGCCACCTGATGTGAAGAACTGATTCATTGGAAAAGACCCTGATGCTGGGAAAGATTGAAGCTAGGAGAAGAAGGGGACAACAGAGGATCAGATGGTTGGAGATGGCCTCACCAACTCAATGGACATGAGTTTGAGTAAACTCCAGGAGTTAGTGATGGACAGGGAGGCCTGGCGTGCTGCAGTTCATGGGGTAGCAAAGAGTTAAACACAACTGAGGGACTGAATTGAACTTATGCTTAGTGACATCAAGCCCCTTTTCATATACTTGTTAGCCATTTGCGTGTCTTCTTTAGTCAAGGAGATTTTTTCCCCTATGTTTTCTTCTGGGAGTTTCATGGTTTAATGTTTAAGTATTTAATGTATTTCTAGTCAGTGTTTGTAAGCGATGGAATATAGGGGTCCAAATTTCATTCTTCTTCATGTTATTAGCAATTTATCCCGGTACCGTTTAATGAAGAGACAACCATTTTCCTATTGACTATTTTGGTTCTCTTTTCAAATTACTGTTTGGTATGTGAGGGTGTATTTCAGTGCTCTCGTTCCTCTCCATTGGTAGATGTGTCTGTCTTTATGCTAGTACCATACTTTTGAAATCACTATAACTTTGTAGCATAATTTGAAATAGGAACTGAGATGCCTTCAGCTTCATTCTTCTTTCTCAGGACTTCTTTGGCTATTTGAGATCTTTTGTGGGTTTGTAACAACTTGTTTGTTTGTTTTCTATTTCTGTATCCCAAATGGCTTTAGAAGCTAGTCACTCAATTTACTCCTCCTTTCCCATAAGTAACTCTTGCTAGCTGGGAAGTTTTCTTTTGGAGGTGAACAATCATGGCCTTGGAGAGGATCATGCAGGCATAATAAAGCTGTATTCACTGTTCCCCTGTAATTATTCTCAGGTCTTTCTGTTTGTATGCTTGTTTCACCATGTTGCTAAAATTTCTTACATATACTTTAGAACTCTCACGGAGATATTTTTGTTCATGAACAGTGTCTAATTGTTGATCTTTACCAGGGGACAGGGAGGCTGGTTCATTTATGCCTCCATTTGGATCTCTCAATTTTGCTTCATTGACTTTCTCTTGAAATACTTTAAATTAAAAAGTAGCACCATCAAATTTTTATAAAATCTTTTTCTTTTCCTATTTATAAATTAGCACAAGGAAATAATAGAGGTATTATTTCTTCTGTTAATTGGTTATAGCTACATGAGGAGAGTTAAGTGAATTTTCATTTTTATTTCTCTGTTTCTGTCATATCACTTAAATTCTTTATAGTAATAATATCTGCAATGTTAAAGAAACAAACAATAAATACTATTAATTGAAATAATAATATTTAGTAATAGCTTAGTTTCTTTAAATATATTTAGTATTTGTTTGTGGTTGGAATTTATTGCCCAGGTGAATCAAATGCATTTACAGAATCTGAGATGTATAAGAAAATCATATTTTATGTTAGCCACATCCTGGGAAAAAAGTAATCAATCACTTCATGGGAAATAGATGGGGAAACGGTAGAAACAGTGTCAGACTTTATTTTTTTGGGCTCCAAAATCACTGCAGCTGGTGATTGCAGCCATGAAATTAAAAGACGCTTACTCCTTGGAAGAAAAGTTATGACCAACCTAGATAGTATATTCAAAAGCAGAGACATTACCTTGCCGACTAAGATCCATCTAGTCAAGGCTATGGTTTTTCCTGTGGTCATGTATGGATGTGAGAGTTGGACTGTGAAGAAGGCTGAGCGCCAAAGAATTGATGCTTTTGAACTGTGGTGTTGGAAAAGACTCTTGAGAGTCCCTTGGACTGCAAGGAGATCCAACCAGTCCGTTCTGAAGATCAACCCTGGGATTTCTTTGGAAGGAATGCTGCTGAAGCTGAAACTCCAGTACTTTGGCCACCTCATGCGAAGAGTTGATTCATTGGAAAAGACCCTGATGCTGTTGAGGGATGGGGGGCAGGAGGAGAAGGGGACGACCGAGGATGAGATGGCTGGATGGCATCACGGACACGATGGACATGAGTCTGAGTGAACTCCAAGAGATGGTGATGGACAGGGAGGCCTGGCGTGCTGCGATTCATGGGGTCGCAAAGAGTCGGAGACGACTGAGCGACTGAAATGAACTGAACTGAACTGAACTGAAATGACTTACTCATTTTAAAATACTGATGCTTCTCAGAAGAGTATATATTGTATACTCACAAAGGGTTGTTAACTGCTTTCAAAGCGTTAAGCAGATTGGAACTCATCATTCTGTGCAAGTCTAATTCGACAACTGCCCCTTTGACTTTTACACAAGAAATATTATCATGTTGATCACCAAACATGGCAGTTCCCACCATAGGGACCCCATAGTAAATAGCTTCATAGATACCATTAGTTTCACAGTAAGAACTAAAAGGTCTGGTTTGGGAGTGACCTAAAAAAAAAAAAAAAAAAAAAAAATTGCATTATTCTAAGTTGTAAGAGTTTCACAAACAGAAAATTGTGACACGTTTATAAATCATTAATTCAATTAGGTAACATCTGTATAATTCTGTGCCATGAGGTCATATATAAATTTCTATAGGCTCTAAGAAAGCAACAATTAGTTATTCCAGCTATTAAGTCATTCCAAAAAGCTCTGGAAGGTTTTGCAGAGTTAAATGATGTACTTACATTGGACAAGTTGTTGGGGTGAGATGACTTCAATAAACAGGACTGAGGGATATTAAAAAAAAATAAAATAAAATAAAACAAAACAAAACTGTGTGGATGGGGAAGGGAGGAGATATGTTTAGGGTTTCAATGTGAGAATGCTAGCATTACAAGCTAGAAAAATAGACCCAGGAAAGACTGTGAGATTTCTGTTTAAAACAATGGAAATCTGCCTTTTATTTTAAGTAATATGGAGCCACTTATAATATTATAGATGGTGAAATGGTTTATCAGATTTTTTTCAAATAGTTGTAGTTAGGGGAAGAGAAGAGAGGTGGAGAAAATACATGCAGAGAGTCAGGAGGTTGCTGAAATATTTTATGCAAAAGTTAATGAAAGCCTGATATAAAGGTACTTTCCCTGACTCTGATTCTGAGAGAGAGATTGTGTCATAAAAAGGAAAATTATAGATTCCATAATTATGTTATAACTTCACAAAGATTCTATCCTTGACCAAAGTCTAGTTAAGCTCCTCTACAATTTTTCTCAACTAGGACCTGATTAGAGGGTTTCTTTGTTTATTTCTGCATTGCCCAATTTTACCAAGCATCCTATTAAGTAAGTTTAGCTAGACTCTTCCAACCTTGATATCTGATCACACCATGTAGCTGTTGCCTCATACTTCATCATCCCTCATATGATGTCCGATGAACCTAGCCTACCTTTAGCAAGAATCCAGTTAAGTCAGTTTGTCAGGGTTCTTCCATGCCCCTGATGTTTCTTCATAGTAACTTTCCATCTATTGTCTCTTCCCCCAGCCCCAACTCTGTACTCAGCAGTTCTGTTATAAATTTCCCACGTTTCCTCTTTGCATTCAGAGTTTAGCCCAATCTCTCTGTATTACTGTAAAAGTCCATTGCAGTAGTAACTATATTCATCGTGATGGTCTTGAAAGTGTGCCTTATAATCTTATCAAGTGTCATGAATAATTGTTTCTTTAACTAGCTCCAGAAGAAATGTAAAGAGTAAATCAAGGTGGGTTTTTTTGGGTTTTGTTTTTACTTATTTTGAATACAAATTTGTTGAATTTATTTGTTACTGAGTAATCCTTCAGGTTACCCCTTATTCAGTTCCACTTAATTTTGCTTCTCTGGTCTTACCAAGATCATTCTATTGAATCCATTCATACAGCCAGGTATTGGCTTCTAATGTTTCTGGTTTCCTCCCTGTGTATCTCCACAGAACCTATCAAGATTAAAAAAAAAAAAAAAGTCACTCAGTCCTGTCCAACTCTTTGTGAACCCCTGGACTGCAGCCTACCAGGCTTTCTGTCCATGCAATTCTCCAGGCAAGAACACTGAAGTGGGTAGCCATTCCCTTCTCCAGAAAATCTTCCTAACCAAGGGATCAAATCCAGGTCTCCCACATTTCAGGCAGATTTTTTACCATTTGAGTCACCAGGGAAGCTCAGATAAATGCCTTTATATATTTAAAGATTTTAAAATCACATCTCATCAGAAGGAGGCAATTGACTTGCAATTAATCTGGCTCAGTACCTCCTGGAAATACACAGAAAAACTGAGGTTGTGAGTGATTAAGTAATTAATGTTTTAAACCATTGACACTGCAACCATATTTTCAAATGCTTGCAATAATCCCAGTCAATAGGCTATCGTCTTCAGGATGATTCTCATTTAGGAGATGAAGAGAAAAAAATAATCTGTACCAGAAACAATTTCATATTGGTGTTACTAGGCCATTCTGGTAAAGGACATTTTTGAAACAAAGTTTTCAGAGGCAAAGGGAAGAGATACTAAGAAATTGGTGGTTCTTTGACTTTGTTATAAGTATACTTGGCAGTAACATAGAATAAAGAATTGACTCTTTTTATAGAAAAATATATATGATGATATTTATCACTTTGAAGTATTGCAAGTATAGAATTTGGTGGCATAATTACATCCACAGTATTGTGAAAAAATCATTGCTCTCTATACCCAAATGTTTTCATCGTTCCTACATAAACAGTATTTTTAAGCAGAAACTCCCTATTTCCTCCATTCTCTAGCCCCAGTAATGTATATTCCACTTCTGTCTTTATGAATTTGACTACTCTAGATATCTAAGTGGAATCATACAGTATTTATCTATTTCTCTCTTGGCACTATGTCACTTAGCTTTATGTTTTCATGGTTTATAGATGTTGTAACATGCCAGAATTTTCTTTCTTTTTAAGGCTGAATAATATTGTATTTTGTGTGTATATCACACTTTTTTACCCATTCATTTTGCTATTGTGTATAATGTTGCTGTGACCATTGGTGTGAAAGTATTTGTTTTAGTCCCTGATTTCAATCCCTTTGTCTACATAACCAGGATTAGCATTCTTGGGCTATATGATTTCTCCATCTTTAACTTTCAGTTCAGTTCAGTTCTGTTGCTCAGTCGTGTCCAACTCTTTGCGACCCAAATGACTGTAGCATGCCAGGCCTCCCTGTCCATCACCAACTCCCAGAGATTACTCAAACTCCTGTCCACTGAGGCAGTGATGCCATTCAACCATCTCATCCTCTATCATCCACTTCTCCGTCCACCTTCAATCTTTCCCAGCATCAGGGTCTTTTAAAATGAGTCAGCTCTTCACATCAGGTGGCCAAAGTACTGGAGTTTCAGTTTCAGCATCAGTCATTCCAGTGAAAATTCAGGGCTGATTTCCTTTAGGATGGACTGGTTGGATCTCCTTGCTGTCCAAGGGATTCTCAAGGGTCTTCTCCAGCAGGACAGTTCAAAAGCATCAATTCTTCGGCACTCAGTTTTCTTTATAGTCCAGGGTTGGGGCAACTGAGTGGAACAGTGCTTTCATGGGACCTTTTGAAGGTGGTCACCATTATCTTCATTACCTCCACCATAGTTTGGCCTTAGGTCAAATAACAAGGGAAAACACAGCCCCACCTTTCAACAGAAAATTGGATTAAGTATTTACTGAGCATGGCCCTGCCCATCAGAACAAGACTCCTTCCCCCTTAGTCAGTCTCTCCCATCAGCAAGCTTCCATAAGCCTCTTATCCTTCTCCATCAGAGGGCAGACAGACTGAAAACCACAATCACAGGAAACTAACCAATCTGATCACATGATCCACAGCCTTGTCTAACTCAATGAAACTATGAGCCATGACATGTAGGGCCACCCAAGATGGACAGGTCATAGTGGAGAGATCTGACAAAACATGGTCCACTGGAGAAGGGAATGGCAAATGATGTCAGTATTCTTGCCTTGAGAACCCCATGAACAGTATGAAAAGACAACAAGATAGGACATTGAAAGATGAACTCCCCAGGTCAGTAGGTGCCCAGTATGCTACTGGAGATCAATGGAGAACTAACTCCAGAAAAAAACAAAGAAATGGAGCCAAAGTAAAAACAATACCCAGTTGTGGATGTGACTGGTGATGGAAGCAAGATCTGCTGCTGTAAAGAACAATATTGCTTAGGAACCTGAAATGTTAGGTCCATGAATCAAGGCAAATTGGAAGTGGTCAAACAGGAGATGGCAAAAGTGAACATCGCCATTCTAGGAATCAGCGAACTAAAATGGACTGGAATGGGTGAATTTAACTCAGATGACCATTATATCTACTACTGTGGGCAGGAATCCCTTAGAAGAATTGAAGTAGACCTCATAGTCAACAGAAGAGTCTGAAATGCAGTACTTGGATGCAATCTCAAAAGTGAAAGAATTATCACTTTTTGTTTCCAAGGCAAACCATTCAATATCATAGAAATCCAAGCCTATGTCCCAACCAATAATGCTGAAGAAGCTGAAGTTGAATGGTTCTATGAAGACCTACAAGACCTTCTAGAACCAGCACCCAAAAAAGATGCCCTTTTCATTATAGGGGACTGGAATGCAAAAGTAGGAAGTCAAGAAATAGCTGGAGTAATGGGCAAATTTGGCCTTGGAGTACAGAATGAAACAGGGCAAAGGCTAACAGAGTTTTGCCAAGAGAACACACTGGTCGTAACCTTCAGAGGAACCACAAAAAAATTTTTTCAGAGAAGATGCATAATTTTTCTCTCCTATCAGCAATGCAAGAGGTCTTCTTTCTCCATCAACATTTGTCTTTTCTTTCTTTAATAGCTGTTCTGTGTGAGGTGGTATGTCTTTGTTCTTTGATTTACATTTCTCTAATGATTAATCCGGCTTCCCTTGTGGTTCAGCTGGTAAAGAATCCTGCTGGTAATGATTAACGATGTTGAGTATCCTTTCATGTAATTTTTGACCATTTGTTAATCTTCTTTGTAAAGATATCTTTTAAGTACTCTCCCATTTTTCAATTGTGTTTTTGTTGCTGTTGTTGAGTTATAGGTATTCTTATGTATCATGTATCTTAATTTCTCATCAGTGATACACTATTTGCAAAGATTTTCTCCCAATCTGTACATTGTATTTTATTTTCTTGGTACTATCTTTTGATGTAAAAAAGTTCTGCCTTTGATGTAGTCCAATTTATTTTTAACTTTTATTGATGTGCTTTTGGTGTCATACCAATGAACAAAATTTTCTTATACAAGTGTAATAGTTTTACTTCTAAAATTTAAGTTTCTGATCCATTTTGAGTTAATGTTTGTATATGCTGTAAGAAAAGGATCTATCTTTAGTATTTTGCACGCAGATATCAAGACTTTGCCAGCACTATTTGTTGAGAAGAGACTATTCTTTCTCTTAGTGAATGGTATTGCATCCTTGTTGAAAATCAACTGACCATATATGTGAGGATAAATTTCTACTTTTTCTTTCCACTGGGTAGTGTGTCTGCCTACCCTCCAGCACCACAGTGTTAATTTCCTATAGGTTTTATAGCATATATCTAATTTCAGTATTTGAAAATATAAGTCCTTTCATTTTGTTGTGAGATAAACCCTGGGATTTCTTTGGAAGGAATGATGCTAAAGCTGAAGCTCCAGTACTTTGGCCACCTCATGGGGAGAACTGACTCATTGGGAAAAACTCTGATGCTGGGAGGGATTGGAAGCAGGAGGAGAAGGGGACGACAGAGGATGAGATGGCTGGATGGCATCACGGACTTGATGGATGTGAGTCTGAGTGAACTCCGGGAATTGGTGATGGACAGGGAGGCCTGGCGTGCTGCAATTCATGGGGTCGCAAAGAGTCGGACACGACTGAGTGACTGAACTGAACTGAACTATTTGTAATTCCTGCTGTTACATATGGAGTTGAGGATTGGATTTTTCATTTCTACGAAAAGGCTGTTAGAGTTTTGATAGGTATTGCATTAAACCTGTAAGATGCATTGAATATGTAAATTGCTTTGAGTTGCTCTAATAATGAAAGCCATATGCTCTAGGGGAGCCCCATTTTAGGTTGCGTGGGACTTTCTGTGTTTGTGTGTTGACTACTGTGAGTCCTGGTTCTCCTGAAAGTCACTGGCCTTCAAATCCAGTGCTCTGGGACTTGACTTCCCAGTGCAGGATCCGTGGGCTGGGGATCCCAATATTGGTCTCAAACTTTTATCTAGGGGAACATCTCTACTAACTGACTCAGTTGGGTCTATGAGTCTTGATTGTACCACTTTTCCGTCCCCCCTATCTGTCTCACTGAGGTTCTTTTTTATTTAGGTGTAGAAAATCTTTATTGCTATTATTCTATTTGTCCTCATCAATAGTTGCCCTTCAAATAGGAGCTATTTTGTTTTGCCTAAGGGAAAAGCTGAGCTGAGTGTCTTCCTGCTGTTCCATCTTGGCCATACCTCCAATCACATCCTCTTATAACTTTTATCTCTGTAAGCCATTAGGTTCATTTCGGATTTAAATTATTTACATATAATTTTTTTTTCCTTTTTGCTGATATAGTTAAAGCTTTGATAATTTCGTTAACCTTTTTGAAGAACTAGATTTTGGTTTTATTGACTTTCTGTTTTCTTTTTAAAATTTTATCTCTGCTCTAATCTTCATCATTTCTCTCCTTCTGCTACTTTTGGTTTGGTTTGTCTTCTTTTCATAGTTCTTTAAAGTATAAGATTTGGTAATTGATTTTAGATCATCCTTCTTTTTCAATGTAGGCACTTTACCAACTGAGTCACAAGGGAAGCCCCATTAATCATTCAGTTCAGTTCAGTTGAGTCGCTCAGTCATGTTTAACTCTTTGTGACCCCATGAATCACAGCACGCCAGGCCTCCCTGTCCATCACCAACTCCCGGAGTTCACTCAGACTCCTGTCCATCGAGTCAGTGATGCCATCCAGGCATCTCATCCTCTGTCATCCCCTTCTTCTCCTGCCCCCAATCCCTCCCAGCATCAGAGTCTTTTCCAATGAGTCAGCTCTTCGCATGAGGTGGCCAGAGTACTGAAGCTTCAGCT
>SJYQ01005611.1:768405-779580 GCA_006410935.1 Redunca redunca | reverse complement strand
GTCTCTGCTTTTGAATATGCTGTCTAGGTTGGTCATAACTTTTCTTCCAAGGAGTAAGCGTCTTTTAATTTCATGGCTGCAGTCACCATCTGCAGTGATTTTGGAGCCCAAAAAAATAAAGTCTGACACTGTTTCCACTGTTTCCTCATCTATTTCCCATGAAGTGATGGGACCAGAGGGAAATGCAAATCAAAGAACAAAGACATACCACCTCACACAGGACAGCTATTATTAATTTCTCAGTAACCTCTGCTTTCTCTGCATCTCTTGCTTTGGTCTCTCATGTTTCATTCATTTAAACAAATATTTTCAAATTACTTGTATGACTTATTCTTTGACCTATTGATTGTTAGCTTCAAAAGCATAAAAAATGTGCTCCTTTACAGATCCATCCAACTCTCTCTGTATTGATGACACAAATTAATATTTATACATTATGTTAATAATTATATAGATCAGTAATTAGTTTTTATGATTTTTTATTTTAATCATTGAGAAATTTTCTAAATGGAGTTACAACCAAAAAATTGCACTAATTGATTTTTATAATTTTTTATAGCTTTTATACTTTCCTTTACTGTAATTTTGCCTTACTGTAGATCTTTATTTCTTCACATGGTTTTACTGTTTAGCAGCATTTCCTTTCAACAAGGATTACCTTTTGCATTTTTTTACAGGGAAGTCTAGTGTTAATGATATCCTTCAACTTGTGTTTACCTCAAACTGTCTTACTATTTCATTTTTGAAGGACATTTTGTCTGATATAAAGTTCTCAGTTAACAATTTTGTCTTTCATCACTTTGAATTTATCAATCCACTGCCTTTGGTTTCCAAGGTTTCTGATGAGAAATTTGCTGATCACTTTATTGAAGATATCTTTTAAGTGATGAATTGCTTACCTTATTTCTTTCATTAGCCACTCATTATCTTTAGTTTTTCAGCAACATGAGTACAGTGTGTCTTGGTGTAGGTCTCTTTGAATTTATCCTACTTGAAATTTACTAAAATACTTGGATTTGTAGATTTATGTATTTTATTAAATTAGAGATATATTAAGCTAGTATTTCTTTAAATATTCTTTGTGCCCATTTCTCCCTTTCTGGGACCCCCACAATGTGTATGCACGTTTACAAGATGGTGTTTCACAAGTTTCTTAGGCTTTATTCATTTTTCTTCATTTATTTTTCTTTCTGTTCCTTGAACTTGATAATTTCAAATACTCTTTCTTCAAGTTTGTTGAAGAAACTTTAGCTTTAGCTTTAGCATCATTCCTTCCAAAGAAATCCCAGGGCCGATCTCCTGGGATCGTGTCTGATTTTAAACTCCTGTGGTAAACTTTTCATCTCAGTTATTGCAATTTTTACATCCAGAATTCTTTTTTGGTTCCTTTTAAAAGTAATTTCTTTCTCATTATCCATATTTCATTTTCTTCCTACATAATTTTCTTCTCTTTACTATTGTCTTCCTTTAGTTCTTTGTGCATCTTTAAGACAGTGATTTTAAAGGAAATTTTTTCTAGTAATTCCAAAATCGAGGCTCCCTGAGGAATGGCTTCTCTAAGTTTATTTAGTTTCTTTGATTTAACCATACTTTCATCTACCTTTGTATAGTTCATACTTGTTGAGCACTGTACATTTGATTTTTGTAGTGTTCTGACTTCAGAAATCATACTTGCTGCTTTGTTAACAGTTTGATTTTTGTTATTGCTGTTGTTGAAGTATTTCTCTTTGCCAGAAATCAGGCTGAGGGTAAAGCTTTGGGTCTTCTTGGGTATTTTTATGAGCCACTGTCTTTCCCTGGGACATGCACATAGCTTTCTAAATTTCACTATGAGTTGTTTTTTTTTTTTTTAATAGCCTGATTCATTAATGCCTGGCTCCCAAATGGAGGAAAAAGGAAAAAGAAAAAACAATAGGCCTATCCTTTTAAACCTGTGGAAGTTGTTTCTTATAGCGATCAATTTAATTCAGTTCAGTCCCTCAGTCATGTCTGAATCTTTGCAACCCCATGAACTGCAGCATGCCAGGCCTCCTTGTCCATCTGGTTGAAAAAAATGTGGCCAACTTCTATGCCTACACCTCAATGATCATGGGCAGTAATCGGCAATCAGAATGCAGAACCAAAGTACTTGGAGGATAAGGTCTTTCTTGCCCAGCATGGTTTCACCAAATTCCATCAGAAATACAGGCATGTGCGTCGTCATGGTACAGAGTGATGAAGACTTTGAAGCTGCTGCTATTCTTAACGGCTGAAATTGACTAAAATTAGCCATAGTTTCTACTCAGTGTTTCCACTGTGAGTTGTAAGTGCAGTTAGATTCCAGAGTTCCAATCTACTCAGTGTTTTCACTGTGAGTTGTAAGTGCAGTTAGATTCCAGAGTTCCAGTACAGTTACTTCAGACAGTTTTTGCTAGAACAATTTTGTTTAGGTACAGAGACAGGTCTTGGTGCTTCCTAGTGTGCCCTGATTTCACCCTTAAGCATTGCATTTTAATGCAATTGAAAATTCAGTATTTTTATGAAGATGGTATTTAGATTAAATATTTAAATGGGTACTGCTCCCACAAAACATTTTTTGAGAGTAATTTGGTTATAAATACAATAATTATTTTGAGCATTTATAACTTAAAATTATATTTTATTCTCTATTTTAACTAAAAGTAGTGGGGGAAGTATTCATGGTAGTTTAAAAATGACATGATTCACTTATAATTTAAAAGAGAATCAGTAAAAAATTATAATTTTGGGAAATATCAGAGAATGAACTTAAATCTTACACTGTATTATTAAAGATTTTAACTGTTTAAAATGAAGAGTCACTATTTAGAAGTACTCCAGGTATACAAGTAGTCAGTTTCAGGCTAAACCATAGCCTGATCCAAATTCATTAACTATAAGGAACTAGAATCCAAGATGTCCTGTGAATCAATGCTGTATTTTTTAATATCTATTCCCTTATGGAGACATCATGGTAGCTGTAACTTGTGTGTATGCCAAAAATTCAAAACAAAACACAACAAACAATAAACACCAAAAAAAACAAAGCTAGATTACATGGAAGCCTTAAACCTAGGCACAAAGCTGACCGTTTCTTCAATAACAATGAATTATAATTTTTACCTCATTATTTAAAGAAAATTTTGCAATGTATTTTCCTGTAAGTGATGCCAGGCTTAAAGCAAGAAAAGAATCAAATATCCTTATTTTTTTTTCTCTTCAGTTCACTTAAATTGATATTAATAATGCCAATAAATTTTCCTACATTTTTAAGCACAATTTAAGGAGATCTTCATGAATTTTAAAATAGCTTCCCCTCAAAAAATAAAATTATCTGACCTTCTGTGGAATCTGGGCAAAGACTGATGCAACCATATTGAACTTTTCTTCTGAGAAGTTTTCAACCATTGACTCCAGGGTAAACACCACGACTCCATCTTTTCCAGAACTTTGTATAAACTCTTTGAACTCCTATGAGAAGAGTCTTTGTAATATGAAAGTTTACAGTTATAAGAATAAGATAGTTGCACACTTTTCTTAATGTTTCTGAATTATTAAAATAATTCGGTCTCTTCATATGATAACCATTTCAGAGTATAAAGTTTGACCTGAAATCATTGGTTATTAAACAAATTAAAAATGGTTTAAATTGGAGGTTCCCTCTCTGATTTATATGTATGTCTGTGTGTTTACAAATTACTGATTATGTGTTTTCTGCCATGTATTGAGCTCTCTACATGTATCATTTAAATCTAAGAAAAATGTATATATTTGTAGATGAGTAATCTGTTTCAATAAGGTTAAGTAATTTCTCTAAGTTTATACAGCTCTAGCTGACTGAGCCAAATTTCTAAGTAAGCTTGTTAATTGTAAAGACAATTATTATATTTAGTATTCTCTATTCTCTTCCAGCACCCTCTCCACAATGCTCCAAATGAAGAGCGTTTGATTCCTGCTTTAAGTTAAGTAGTTTTGGTGCTTCACTTCATATTTAGCCTTGGATGCTAATACCATTTTCATTCATTTTTCTGCTGAAACAGAGCAGCAAAATGACATTATTTTGGTACATTCATCTTGTTCTGTTTGTTTGTTTGTTTGTTTGTTTCAATTAGCAGTTTTCTTTTAGCTGTATTTTCTTTGTATAAGCTTCCAAGAATACATTAAGAAATGAGGTAACCATATGAACTTTCTGACCAGATAAGAGATGTAGAAATACTACATCAGATGCATACTCTGAGGATAACAGTAATATAACAGAAATATATGATTTTACATTCAAAATAGAAATAGCATACTTAGTCATGCTGAAGTAAAAAGAAATCTTTCTATCCTTTGTTGAACTGTTAACAAAACTAATTGAATCAATTAAAAGAAGGAAAAAAATGTGTAAAACTTGAAATGGAAAGACAGGGAAGAGATTTATTTCAAGGGGTTGACTCACAAGACTGTGGAGGCTAGCAAGATTAATCTGCAGAACAGCCCATCATGGCAGGAGACTCAGAGAAGAGCCACTACTGCAGTTCGGGTCTGAAGGCTGCCTACTGGAAGAATTCTTCTTTGCTTGGGGGAGTTCAGTCTTTCATTCCATTCAGGTCTTCAACTAATTGGATGAGCCTTGGCCATATAATGTAGGGCAATTTGTTACTCAAGGTCCGCATATTTAAATGTTAATGTCATCCAAAAATACTCCGAAACTTCCAAAGTCATGTTTGGCTAAATACCTGGGGACCTGGCCCAGGCAAGTTGACACATAAAATTAACCATTACACTATATTTATAAATGGATTGACATAATCTGTAAATTCAGCAATGTAATATTACTTTACCTCTATGGAACTGACCTGTATTAGAAAATAGATTAATAGTCAATGTTTAGACAAGATCTGGAAGATGTAGTCCCCTAAGTACTCCTGCGGAAAAAATAAATTTTTATAGATATCCAGTGAAATTAAATGCACAAAAAAATTAAGTATGCCTGTGACCCATGACCGGAGAAGGCAATGGCAATCCACTCCAGTACTCTTGCCTGGAAAATCCCATGGACGACTGAGCGACTTCACTTTCACTTTTCACTTTCACTCATTGGAGAAGGAAATGGCAACCCACTCCAGTGTTCTTGCCTGGAGAATCCCAGGGATGGGGGAGCCTGGTGGGCTGCCGTCTATGGGGTCGCACAGAGTCAGACACGACTGAAGTGACTTAGCAGCAGCAGTGACCCTTGACACTACCATTTCACTATTGGATATAAATCTCAGATATATGCATAGGTTTGCAATTTTTCCGCCCAATATTCCTTGCTGTACCATAGAGATGGGGACACATAACTGTCCTCTGTGGGGAATAAATAAAATATGGTAAATATATATACCAAGTATCTCTGCAACAGTCAGAAATAATGAAATATATTTACAAATAGAAACTTGGATACATATGAAAAAAATTCCATAGACTAAGGTTGAGAAAATGTGAATTATAGCTACCTTGTGGCTCAGCTGGTAAAAAATCTGCCTGCAATGTGGGAGATATGGGTTCAATCCCTGGGTTGGGAAGATCCCCTGAAAAAGGGAAAGGCTACCCACTCCAGTATTCAGGCCTGGAGAATTCCATGGACTGGATAGTCCATGGGGTCACAAAGAGTAGGACATGACTGAGGGACTTTCACTTCACTGTCATTTATGTAATTTAAAAATTCAAAAAATTTCTACAGATAGTTTGAGGATCCACAGTTATCCATATAAATTGCAATGATATAAATGTTAATTACATTTGACTGGGTGCTCAGTGGTTGAAGAGTCATGGAAGAAAAGAAGATAAAGAGCAGATACAAGAAATGTAAATCAAAAGAGATGCCTGCCATAGGCTTAATTATGGAGTAGAATGACTTGAGAGTATGATTAATACATCCTATTGCCTTGAGAACCATGAAAAGCAAAGAAAACCAAATTCTCTAATTTCACAAACTTGTGTTTTGGCATCCAAAATCAAAGTGACATCTTTTATGATGGCTTTCCTGGTGGTTTATATGGTAAAGAATCTGCCTGCAATGCATGAGACCTGGGTTTGATCCCTGGGTTGGGAAGATCCCCTGGAGAAGAGGAAGGCTACCTACTGCAACATTCTTGCCTGGAGAATCCTATGGACAGAGAAGCCTGGTGGGCTACAGTCTATGGGGTGACAAAAAGCTGGGCACAACTGAGAGACTAACACACATGATATTGTCATGGGAGGGATATTTCTCAGCCCTCTTTCCAACCTTTTCATATGTCTTTCTTACCAGGAAGAGATGAGCTTTGCTGTGGATCCCTAGTTGGGTCACCTTCCCTAGAGAATTGTTGTAGTGCTTTAAGAACACACGTACTTGGATAAGTGTGTCTGTCTCTCTACTTCTTCAATAGATGGACCCAAAGGTTAAGAAGAAAAGGTCCTGGGACTTAGTTTCTTTCTTTCTTTCTTTCTTTTTTCCTTTTACCGTTTACAGAGATCTCATTAATAGCTTCCCTGGCGGCTCAGTGATAAAGAATTTGTCTCCCGAGCAGGTGATGCTGGTTCAATTGAAGGGAATGGCAACCCACTCCAGCATTCTTGCCTGGAGAATCCCATAGACAGAGGAAACTGGTGGGGTACAGTCCATGGGGTCGCAAAGAGTCAGACACCACTGAGACTCTGAGCACAAAGGATCATTAATGTGACATAGCTGCCTGACTATTGGTAAGATTTTGGCTCAAGGGAAGAAAGAGTTGTATACAGTTAAATTTAAGCAAATATCGCAGGCTAATTTACCAAAGAGCACTGCATAGGGATTAAGACACAAATGTAGAGACATTACTTTGCCAACAAAAGTCCATCTAGTCAAAGCTATGGTTTTTTCAGTAGTCATGTATGGATGTGAGAGTTGGACTGTAAAGAAAGCTGAGCACCAAAGAATTGATGCTTTTGAACTGTGGTGTTCGAGAAGACTCTTGAGAGTCCCTTGGACTGAAAGAAGATCCAACCAGTCCATCCTAAAGGAGATCAGTCCTGGGTGTTCACTGGAAGGACTGATGTTGAAGCTGAAAATTCAATACTTTGGCCACCTGATGTGAAGAACTGACTCATTGGAAAAGTCCCTGATGCTGGGAGGGATTGAAGGCAGGAGGAGAAAGGGACGACAGAGGATGAGGTGGTTGGATGGCATCACCAACTCTATCCCCTTTCTCCAGGGGATCTTCCCAACCCAGGGATCAAACCCAGGTCTCGTGACTTGCAGGCAGATTCTTTACCATATGAACCACCAACACTATGGAGTTTTGAGTAAACTCCGGGAGTTGGTGATGGAAAGGGAAGCCTGGCAAGCTGCAGTCCATGGGATCGCAGAGTCAGACACTACTGAGTGAACTCAACTGAATTGATTCTCAACTCATCTCCCTGATTTAAATCTTGCTCCATTCAATAATTTAGTAGGTCATATTTATGCAAGGGTAAGTTGTATCATGCTGCTTAAAAATTATTAAACATTGATCCTTCACTGACCTTAAATTTTAAGTAAAGAATACTTAGTATTGCTCATTTGATTTTTTTATAACCTATCTTCTAATCACCTCTCCAGGCTAATTTCTCTCTGTTCAAACCCAACAAGTCATCATTACTGAATTCCTACCAGGATTTATTCTATTTGCTCTTTTCTATAATTATTATACTATCCTTATTATGTCCATTTTTAGACTAAGTTATGCAAAATAATTTTTAACTTCAAAATCTTGGTAGCCTAAAACAATACATTGTTTCTTTCTCATGTCATATGTCCATCTATTGAGCTGCACCTGTTGCTATATTCTTTCATCAGGACTCAGGTCGACAGAGCAGCCACTCTGGAACACACCCCTTTGACATCACAGAGGAAAAGAGAACTCTCTGGGGTAAGTGCTCCTGACAATTGAGTGCTGGACCTGGAAGTGATTCATGCAACTTCAGTTCACTGTCATTGACTAGAGAGTATTGGACAATTCCAATAAACTCAGAGGCTAGGACCATTATTGTTGGCAAATATCTGGTATATTTGATAAGCATCAGTAAGGATACCATGATAACATGGCAAATACTTAATGCAGCATAATATTAATAGTCTCCCGTTAATTCTTCTGTCTAGTTTTTCAGTTTGAGAGTCAAATACTAAAAATGATAGACTTGAAATCATTCCAGGAGGTAAATATTCAGAGAAGTATAAAGAAGCACATTTAATTTACCTTAGGCAGGGGATTTGCAGGCTTGCAATGCAGTCCTGCAACAAATTCAACACTAGATAAGTAAGGGTATAGAAATTCACAATCCCAGTAAGTTCGAATCGACCACATTTCAGCTTTTCCCATAATCTTACATAATGTGATAGGCTTCCTTGGACAAATGAAAGAGAGGAAAAGCAATCCATATGTTAAGTGGGGCATGTTTTGCCAAAGAATTTTCTAAGAAAAATATTTAAAGAACCAATATTAGTTCTATGCAACCCATGAGAAATCAATAAGCCTCCCCCCCTCAAGAGTACATAATACTGAGATTATGATAACTAAACATGGATTTAGGTATGGAATAAAGCCAAAAACCTGTTTCTTTCTCTCTGCCAACAGAGCCTTTCTGTTTGAGCTAAGCCTGAGCCCAGCTGCATGCTCAGAATCAGCATGTGCTCCTAGTTTTTGTTCATTCAGCCAGAGGTCCTCAACATACTATGGTAGTCTCCTCGTTTTCTGGAATTCCAATTTATCTCATCCTCACTGCTCAAAAAGTGGCTGATATCTTTTAAAAACAGCATTTGTAATTTATCCATCTTTTCTTCTGGTGTTTGGTACTGTCCTTCCATAACTAAATACATCCTATCAGGAATGAAAATCCTTTAATATTAATAAAAATTTGAAAGTAATGACCTTTCCTATACATAATTATAACTCCTATCTCACAAGACTTTGTTCTCTTGGTGGAGATAGAGCACTACATAATAATTTGATGGTGTAATATTTGCCATTTTGACATATTTAGCTGATAAACATTACCAAAGGGTGACTTTTGAACTGAAGTGGAGACCAAGTGAACATGAACAGAATAAGAACTCAGATTAGTGACTCTGCATTGAGTTATCTTCCTTAGTTTGGAAACAGAGTTTCATTTCTGAACTATATTTAATTACTGTGGCATAAAAACCTTACCCCAGAGAAGGCAATGGCACCCCACTCCAGTACTCTTGCCTGGAAAATCCCATGGACAGAGGAGCCTGGCAGGCTGCAGTCCATGGGGTCGCTAAGAGTCAGCACAACTGAGCAGCTTCACTTTCACTTTTCACTTTCATGCATTGGAGAAGGAAATGGCAACCCACTCCAGTGTTTTTGCCTGGAGAATCCCAGGGATGGGGAGCCTGGTGGGCTGCCGTCTATGGGGTCGCACAGAGTTGGACATGACTGAAGTGACTTAGCAGCAGCAGCAGCAGCAAGAACCTTACCCAGAGTTTGGGGTCCTTTTGAAATATGTGCTCCATATCACTGATAGGAGGAACCCATATCTATCTGTTTTCTCACCACACAGCTTTTTGAATATTTTCTTGATGTTCTAAGTGTGATGAAGTTTTGATCAGAAAATATAAGGATTTTTTAATCTGACCAGAACAATCTTTTTATGTAAAAGATCACAAACAAATCTCAGTAATTTAGGGGCCCACTCTGTTAATGACACAGGTATTAAAAATTCAGTTTCAAATCCAAGACAGACCCCATACTGGAGCCTTACTGGTATTAACCAGGGGTATAATCTTATTCACTTTGTGTGAAGTTTCTCTCTCATGCTTTGTTTGAATGACAGTTTTACTGAGATGTATTTTATATGCCATACAATTCTTCTTTTTAAATAAACAATTGGGTAGTTTTTAGTACATTTGTAGCATTATGAAAACATCACCACTGGCTCAGTGATAAAAGAATCTGGCTGCCAATACAAGAAACTCAAGAGATATGGGTTCCATCCCTGAGTCAGGAAGATCCCCTGGAGTAGGAAATGGTAACCCCCTCCAGTATTTTTGAGTGGGAAATTCCATAGAAGAGGAGCCTGGTGGGCTACAGTCCATGGGGTCACAAACAGTGGGACATGACTGAGCACACATGTGCATGCATATACACCACTATTAAATTCAAAAGCAAATTTATTACTCACAAACAAAATCCTGAATCCATTGGCCATCATTCTCCATTTCTAAACCAGTAACCTATTTTTTTCTTTACTTGCCTGTTCCAAAATAATTTTATTTCCCTTAATATAAATGAATTCATACATTATCATGTCTCTTTCATTGCCTTCTTTCACTTAGCATAATGTTTTTCAAGATTCACCTGCACGGTAGTATGTATCAATACTTCATTACTTTTTGTTGCTCAAAGATTTTTGTTGAGATATACTTCATTTTGTTTATTCATTTACTGACTGGTGAACTTTTGGGCTGTTTTCATGTTTATCTACTATGAATAATGCTGATATGAGCATTCACGTATATGTTTTCTATATACATATGTCATCATTTTTCTTGATTTTAAACCTAGGAGTAGAATTGCAGGGTCATATGATTGTTTCACTAACCTTCATATTATCAGACGACATCTTTTTCCTGTTAATTCTCCACTCCTAATTTAGTAATCTAGAACAGTAAAGAACCCATCTGCCAATACAGGTTAGATGTTTAGAGACGCAGGTTCAATCTCTGGGTCAGGAAGATCCCCTGGAGGAAAGCACTGGAAACCCAATCCAGTATTCTTGCCTGCTGACTTGCCATGGACAGAGCAGCCTAGCAGGCTGCATTCCTTACGGTCCCACAGAGTCAGACACGACTGAAGCAACTTAGCATGAATGCACACATGCATGCACTTAATGCATCTTATTGAAATGAATCTGATATTGTAGGAGAAATAAAAAAGTAGTTTATCTGAATAAGAAGATTGTGAGACAATATCTCAAATTTGGAAAAGCATTTCTGAATTTCCAAAAGTAATATTTGATATATTTGATATAATGCTGGGGCATTCGCTGAATATTGAATGATTAAAGAATTATTTACATCCTTTAAGAAAAGCATAGGAAAGTGTGCCTATGCTTTGTTGTTATTTATTATTGATTTACTGTGGACTTTTGTGTTCTGATACCGTGAAGTTAAAAACTTGAGTTATATATTTA
>SJYQ01005611.1:743846-768385 GCA_006410935.1 Redunca redunca | reverse complement strand
TATTTCTGAAAAAATCATCCTTTAAATTATGATTCTGTTACCCTTTTAGACATTGACCATTTTTGTGTCTAACCTAACAGTTCTTTTTCTCCCAAAATGTTTATAAATATTTCCTCAATATATGTTTTGAAACAGATACCACCTTACTCATTTCCTTGTCAATTATTTGAACATATCTATGACATGATTCAGTTTATAATTATATAATTTATGTTATCCTTTTACCATCTGAAAAATATACTTGAAATATACTTTATAATGAAGATCCTCAATGGATCCTGAATAGCAATCTATATGTAATAGCATTTTAAAATTTATGAGAGTCAAAGAAATGTTTTTTTTTCTATTTACCAAGCCTTTATTATTCTTTCTTAGATTATCAATATATTCCACAAAAGAATGTTCTAGTGTGCCAAGAGTTAGGAATAAATCAGAGACAGAGCTATATCCTATCACTATTCCTTATTATAAAAGAGTTTTCAAAACTGAGTACAAAGTTGCTGGAACCAGAAGTAAACAAATAGCTTCAGTCCAGCTGGAGATCAGTCACTGCTTGATCCGTAACTCTGAAAATGTCACCAAAAGAGTTTGTTTTCTTTTCTCACTTTTGCCTTTTGCAGCTTGGACTCTCACTTTGCAGCAGTTTTGTCCACATTTTTTAAGGTTGATTCTAGAGATATAAGCACCTGTTACTGTCACAGAGTGCCCAGAAAAAGCCTCCATGCAACACATTGACCTTGATTAGGTCATATACCTTTTTTGAATCTGTGGCATATTTCTGGGCAGCATACTGCAGGAAAAGCACTCATGTTCTTTGTGAGTTGTAGAAGAAATAATTTTTCAGAGGAAATTTCAAACAGATATCTTGAGAAAAATGAAGTGGCTACATAAAACAAGAGATCAAAAGTATAAAGAAAACTGTTAATTATTTAGGAATAAGCTTAATTTTTAGTAATAATAGGGTTTTAGAGATATTGATATAATGTTAAAAATAGCAACAAAGAAAACACTTTTAAAATTCATGTGGAACTACAAGACTTCAAACAGTCAAAGTAATCATGATAAAGAAGAATAAAGATGGAGGCATCACAGTTTCTGATTTTAAGCAATACTTCAGAGCTGTACCAATCAAAGTGATATGATACTGGCATAAAAGCAGACCCACTGATCAATGGAACAGACTCAAGAACCCATAAATAAGCCCATGTATATATGGCCAACTAACATTTCACAAAGCAGCCAAAAATATTCAGAGGAAGAAGACAGTCTTAAATAATTCTTGCTGAAAAAACTGTATATTTACATGCAAAAGAATGAAACTAGACCCTAATTTTACTTCACTACAAAAATTAACTTGCAATGGATTAAAAAGAATATAAATGGAAGTTCTGAAACCATAACATTCTTAGGAGGAAATATAGGGAAAAACCTTCTGACATGGATCTTGGCAATGATTTTTTAAATATAATAACAAAATCATAAGTGATAAAATTAAAAATTACAGACTAATTCACATTATAAAGCTTTTGAACAGCAAAAGAAATGATTAACAAGATGAAAAAGCAACCTATGAAATGAGAGAAAATATTTGCAAACCATGTATCTCATTTGTTGCTACTATATAAAATGTCCTAGGAAGACAAAGAATTCAACAATGGAAAAACCAAATAATTCAATTAAAAAATGAACAAAGGACATGAATAAACATTTTTCCAAAGAGGATACTCAAATAGTCAACAAGTACATAAAAATGTTCTCAACATCGCTAATTACCAGAAAAATGTAACTCAAAACCACAATGAGATATCAACTTTCACCTATTAGGATCACTATAATTGAAAAGAGAACAGATAACAAATACTGGTGGGGATGTGGAGAAAAGAGAACCCTTGTGCTCTGTTAGTGGGAATGTAAATTGATAAAGCTACAATGGAAAACAGTATGGTTGTTCCTCAAAAACTTCGAAATAAAACAACTATGGCACTCCCATGTCAGTTGCATGATTATTGACAATACCCATAACATGGAAACAATCTGTTTTTCAGTGAGTGAATGGACAAAGAAAAAATGGTTTTATATATATATATATATATAAAATAATATTATTAAGTCATGAGAAAAAGGAACAATCTGCCACTTATTTAAATAAGAATGGAACTTGAAGGAAATATGGTAAGTAAAGTAACTCAGAGAAAGAAAAATATTGTTTGATATTATTTAAATATGAAATCTAAAAAGAAAGTGAAACAAAAAAGAAAAATAAATTCACAGAGAACAAAATGGTGGTTGCCATATACTAGGGATAAAGGATAGACACAAAGGTGAAGGTGGACAAAAGATACAAACTTCAGTTTTCAAATAAGGAAGTCCTGGGGATCTGATGTACAGCTTGGTAACTATAGTTAATAATTGTGGTTGTTTTTTAGTCACTAAGTACTGTCTGACTCTTTTGCCACCCATGGAGTGTAGCCTGTTAGTCTCCTCTCTCCATGAGATTTTCTAGGCAAGAAAACTGAAGTGGGTTGCCATTTCCTTTTCCAGGGGATCTTCCTGACCTAGGGATCAAATGTACTGGCAGGCAGATTCTTTACTACTGAGCCAACAGGGAAGCCCATAGTCGTTAACACTGTCTTGTATATTTGAAATGTGCTAAGAGAATAAGTCTAAAGTTCTCATCTCAAAGGAGAAGAGAGTTTTGACTATGTGTGGTGATGAGTGTTAACTAAAGTTACCTTAGTGATCGTTTCAAAATATGTACAAATATAAAATCATTATGTTGTATACCTGTAATGAAACAATATGGTTTTAAAGCAGGACAAGAAAAATTTAACATAAAAAGTTCTCTGCCATTTGGCCAACATCCTGCTTCCCTTTAGTATACATTTTGCATCTCCGTTGTACATTATCAAGATCTCCTTAGAAGATACAGGAATGTCTACTCACAATAAAACAAAAACAAACAAAAATTACGATTTCCTCCTGGCACCAGCAAAATAACTCCTTAGGAGATAGCGTTCCTTCCTTAATCTCTCAGGAGGTCACAGTGACCCACCACTCACTTTATTGGCCTCTGTAAACTGTCAGTATATTACTCTGATATAAAACCCTTTATCTCAAAAGCGTATAACTGTTCTTTGACTTCTAAGTGGTGAAATGTTCTCCAGAGCTTTCTGAAAGACTCTCTCCTGGGTTATAATCCTCACGTTGGCTCAAATAAAATTTTCCACTTGTTTCTTAGGCTAACTATTGGCTAATTTCTTCATCCACACGTGAAACTAATATAATATTATATGTTAATTATATTTTTAAAAAATCTAACTAAATAATGCAACTAGGATACTGCCTTCTCTAAGAAAATTATTATATTGTGCAAAATCATACTTAGCACAATTAAATAAATTAAATAAATGCTGCTTTTAAAAAATCAGTTATGAAAAATGAGAAACAAAGGAGCACACAGACTTACTGAAATAGAGAAAATCTTTTTGTTGGAGTCAAATCTCACTAATTGACTTTAATGTATTTATGAACAGAACAATAACAACAGGATGACAATGAGATAAGTTTAAACATCTAGAGACATGGTCCTTTAGAGAAAAATCTTCCATGTTTCTCCTTTGGGAGACAAGAGTAGAGAAACCAAGATTTATATATTTCTTTTCCCGTTTCATGCTCACCACATTCCAAGCCCGGGAATCAGCCAACCGAGTGTTGATGATAGAATGCAAATAGAAAGCTTGAAAAAAGAGATTAATCAGAAAGAAAACAGGGTATATAAAAAGAGAAGTAAAAAAAGAGAGAAATAGTCCAGGGTTATGGAACTTATACTGTCAGATTTGAGTTTTCCAGATACTTGAAAAAATTAGTAACATCAAACAGGATATATGGGAAAATAAAGAGAATATTTCTCCTGTGATACATATTTTCAATACACAATGAGCTGAAACAAAACAAAAAACCAAAAGCTTAAAAAAAGGAAAAATTAAAGAAAAAGTTATTGTTTTCACTCAAAACAGTTAAGCAACAGAATCTCGTATCTCACTTAAAACTTTTCATAGGTTTCATACAGTCAGATAGACATTCACATTATGCGTATGAAATAAGAATCATTACTGCATGCAAATTTCTCTTACCTAAAAACTTGCTGTAATACTCATTCCATTCTGGAAATGAATAATGTGCAGATATCACATCACTCATGGTATACAATAACCATTTCTCCAGCCTCTGTATAAAAGTCATACTATCTATCAGTCTTGATGTGACATCAGGAATATATGAAGAAAGCATAAGAAGCCCAGCACACAATCTCTCAATGACTTTTTCATAGGAAAACTGCAAAGAATATATACATGGAATATTGATGAGTTCAGACACTAATTCTCCACAAAGGCTTAAAAGGTCAGCAATACAGATATCAAACTTAGCTGTCTGTAGCCTGGTGAGTAGTTCCTTCTTTGTGACAGCACTATCACATACTCTTTTGCTGTTGCTAAAAAAATTTGATCATTTCTATCAGTTTTACTTGCCTGTCCCATCATGAAAGTTTTGGCAGTTCAAAAGAAAGTGTGTAGAGACCAGCACTGAGTTCTTCCATGAAACTTTCTTTACTTATTGGAAGTTGAAGAATCTCCACAGTAAAGGGAATCTTGAATGATCAAACAGAAAACTTGTTGAAGGTACCAGGATGGTTATCTCATGCCTATGAAAATGGAGTTCATCCAGAATAACTTTTAAATCAATCCAGTGACTAAAATCCATGGGCCATACAAGTACCTTCCCAGTAGTCCTTCCTTTCAGGGTCAAAGAATGATAAATGAAGCATGAAAAGGACACAGAAGCCTTTTGCAGTTTTCATGACATTAACTGTGCTCAAACAAAATCTGAGTTTAAACCAAGTTCATGAAACTCACAATCCAAAGGTCTCTCTGCAATTCACAGTCAATTTATAGATGGTTGGACTAAACTTTGAGTTGTGTACTTTGCATTAAAGATTAAAAGGAAATACAACTGCTGTGATGGAAAGAAAAATATCAATAAAGTCAATAAAATGAGTTACAAAGAAACCCCTCAGAATGAGAGTTTCCAAACTTATTTTCAGTTCAGTTCAGTTCAGTCGCTCAGTAGTGTCCGACTCTTTGCAACCCAATGAATAGCAGCACGCCAAGCCTCCCTGTACGTCACCAACTCCCAGAATCCACCCAAACCCATGTCGATGGTGTCAATGAGGCCATCCAACCATCTCATCCTCTGTTGTCCCCTTCTCCTCCTGCCCTCAATCTTTCCCAGCATCAAGGTCTTTTCCAGTGAGTCTTTAGTTGATATATATATATATATATCACATGCCTTTATATATATATATATAAAGGCATGTGATGTTAAACATAAATTCATAATAATTTCTAAATAATGTTAAGAAAATCCATCATCATCTCATGTGTATTCAATGAAGACTAGATTTTTTGTGGCAAATAAATAAATAAATGGTGAATAGATGGGGAAATAATGGAAATAGGAAGAGACTTTATTTTGGGGGGCTCCAAAATCACTGAAGATGGTGACTGCTGCCATGAAATTAAAAGACACTTGCTCCTTGGAAGAAAAGCTATGACAACATAGACAGCATATTAAAAAGCAGAGAAACTACTTTGGTCAACATTACTTTAGACAACAAAGGTCCGTCTAATCAAAGCTATGGTTTTTCCAGTAGTCATGTATGGATGTGAGAGTTGGACTATAAAGAAGGCTGAGTGCTGAAGAATTGATGCTTTTGAACTGTGGTGTTGAAGAATACTCTTGAGAGTCCCTTGGACTGCAAGAAGATCCAACCAGTCCATCCTAAAGGAAATCAGTCCTGAATGTTCATTGAAAGGACTGATATTCAAGCTGAAACTCCAATACTTTGGCTACCAGATGCAAAGAACTGACTCAATGGAAAAGACCCCGATGCTGCAAAAGACTGAAGGCGAGGGGAGAAGGGGACAACAAAGGATGAAATGATTGGATGGCATCACTGACTCATTGGACATGAGTTTGAGCAAGCTCCAGGGGTTGGTGATGGACAGGGAAGCCTGGCATGCTGCAGTCCATGGGGTCACTAAGAGTTGAACACAACTGAGCAGCTGAACTGAACTGAGATTTTTTTAATATATATTTTGGATATTTTTCTCTGCTTTTATTTGAATGTTTGTTTCAACAGGATAGTCTCTGTAGTGTTTTTCTTACTGATAAATCTGCTAAATATTCAGATAAGAATGAGGCCATCACTTACTGCCAGATGGAGTGACTATGCATACTTTGAGATGTTAAGGCAGAGAGATCTAGATCCAAATGTTCTGATGCTGAATTCAGTACTCTTCCTGCTAAATCACATCTATCTTTAAGAGAAACAGAGAAATATATCTTTTCACTATTAGTGCACCTTATTCAAGCTCTGGTTCTCATGAGACTAATGTTATGTTGAGAAGAGATACTTTATTAATAGAATGAAGAAAGGAAGTCATGAAGAACATAACTTGATAATATTATCCTTCTATCCAGCAAATCTAATTGTATTATCTTTGCCTTCTTGTTCTAAAATAATTTTTATAATGTAAAATTCCATTTTTTTTTGCTTAAATTTTTGCAACTTGAATTCACTACACTCTGTAGAAATGAATCCAGTGATATTTAGGGACATTTGCTTAAAAAGTTTATTTTCCTCAAGCAATTAAACAATAGAAATATATAATAATACCATTGTCATAAGAATAATTGTTTCTTAACAAAAATATAATTGTGTAATTATCCAATTGTTTACTATTTCTATACTGCTGCTGCTAAGTCACTTCAGTCATGTCCGACTCTGTGCAACCCCATAGATGGCAGCCCACCAGGCTTCCCCATCCCTGGGATTCTCCAGGCAAGAACACTGGAGTGGGTTGCCATTTCCTTCTCCAAACTATTTCTATACATTTGACTCCAAAATTATAAGTCGATCTATTTACATTTGTAGACTTCACCATTATAGTCATTTATATATCTAATCTGGAATTACTATAGAACTCTTATGGTCTCACTGCTTCAAATTCTGCTGCTGCTGCTGCTGCTGCTAAGTCACTTTAGTCGTGTCCGACTCTGTGCGACCCCATAGATGGCAGCCCACCAGGCTCCTCCGTCCCTGGGATTCTACACACATGCAACTCACATTCCATAGAGAAATTTTGCTGCAGTTCAAGTTGTGTCTGACTCTCTGGGACCCCATGGACTGTAGCCCGCAAGATTCCTCTATCCATGGGATTATTCCAGCAAGATTATTAGAATGGGTTGCCATTTCCTCCCCCAGAGGATCTTTTTGACCCAGAATCAAACCAGCGTCTACTGAATCTCCTGCTTAGCAAGCAAATTCTTTACCACTGAGTCACCTGGGAAGCTAGAGAAACTTCACTGATTTTTTTTTTAATTCTCTTTCACAAATTATCTTACTTGAGTCAAATGTTTTAATAACTATGTCTTATCTAGATATTAAAATCTATACTCTCTGCAATGGCCCACAAAATGCTGACTTGATTTCTAATCTTATGTTGTTCCACATTCCTTCTCCATTGATATCAGCTTTCTTTGAGGTTTTCATGGTAAGAATTTCTTCTCTGGAATGACATCAGCAAGACTGCAGAATAGGAGATCTCTACTGTCATCCCCACAGAACAATAATTTTGGTAGTTACCTCAGGATGAGCATAACTTTCTGGGAATCTGAAAGCCTGATGGAGAAGTTTTAGCCCACCATGGGAGCAAATAATCCCAAGAATGTATACACTGAAGAGGGTAAGATGAACAGTTTTGCTTTTTCTGTCACTTCTTCCCCAATTATCATGGTTCAGTGCCACAAAAGATCCATGTAAAATGTAATTTCTCCCACATGAGGAAAGTGAAATTGTATAAGTCAGTACATGGTGTCCCAGCAATAAGAAATGCTTCTTCTTCTTCTTTTTNTTTTTTTTTTTTTTTTTCCTACCTTGCCAAGATTACTGAGTGATCTGCAAAGCTAAAGGGTTACAAGAGGCTGGTATCATTGCTGAGTCTTAGAACTCCTCAAAGCAATGCCATTAACCACTTTGAGGTTCTTCCTACTAAATGATTTGCAGACTCCATCAGGTGGACTTCCCACCGTCTCCTTGGACACCTCATCTGCAGACCAGTCTGAGTGGCCACAGGCTTCCCCAGAGCTTCGTCTGTCTCACCCACACCACTCTGCTCCTCCTCCCTGACCCACAGAACCATCTTCTCTGTGCACTGCCATGGACAGCAAGTGAGCAAATGTAGAAATCTGACCCATATCTGTAGTACTGGGAGAATACTCACAACCTTGAACATTTCAGGACTCTATACTTAAGAGGACAAGTGGGAAACTCTCAACATGGGGCTGGTATTGTGGGATCAAAAGGAGATACACAACTTAAATAAATCCCCCACAAGAGGGAGAAATCAATGTGGAAGAGACATTAGGAGGTCGTCCGTAGGGTCACAAAGAGTTGGACATGATGGGAAAAGCAAGAGAGTTTCAGAAAAACATCTATTTCTGCTTTATTGACTATGCCAAAGCCTTTGACTGTGCAGATCACAATAAACTGTGGAAAATTCTGAGAGATGGGAATACCAGACCACCTGACCTGACTCTTGAGAAATCTGTACGCAGGTCGGGAAGCAACAGTTAGAACTGGACATGGAACAACAGACTGGTTGCAAATAGGAAAAGGAGTCCATCAAGGCTGTATATTGTCACCCTGCTTATTTAACTTGTATGCAGAGTGCATCATGAGAAACGCTGGACTGGAAGAAACACAAGCTGGAATCAAGATTCCAGGAACTAAAAAGCCTGTTGATGAAAATGAAAGAGGAGAGTGAAAAAGTTGGCTTCAAGCTCAACATTCAGAAAACGAAGATCATGGCATCTGGTCCCATCACTTCATGGGAAATAGATGGGGAAACAGTGGAAGCAGTGTCAGACTTTATTTTGGGGGGCTCCAAAATCACTGCAGATGGTGTCTGCAGCCATGAAATTAAAAGACACTTACTCCTTGGAAGAAAATGTATGACCAACTTCAATAGCATATTGAAAAGCAGAGACATTACCTTGCCGACTAAGGTCCGTCTAGTCAAGGCTACGGTTTTTCCAGTAGTCATGTATGGATGTGAGAGTTGGACTGTGAAGAAGACTGAGCGCTGAAGAATTGATGCTTTTGAACTGTGGTGTTGGAGAAGACTCTTGAGAGTCCCTTGGCCTGCAAGGAGATCCAACCAGTCCATTCTGAAGGAGATCAACTCTGGGATTTCTTTGGAAGGAATGATGCTGAAGCTGAAACTCCAGTACTTTGGCCACCTCATGCAAAGAGTTGATTCATTGGAAAATACTTTGATGCTGGGAGGGATTGAGGGCAGGAGGAGAAGGGGACAGAGGATGAGATGGCTAGATGGCATCACTGACTCAATGGATGTGAGTTTGAGTGAACTCCGGGAGTTGGTTATGGACAGGGAGGCCTGGCATGCTGAGATTCATGGGGTTGCAAAGAGTCGGACACGACTGAGTGACTGAACTGAACTGAAGCAACTAACACTACACTGTTACTACTGTTTAATACAGTTAATATAAAATTTTCAAGGCATCGTCACAAAAATAGAAAAAAACACTCCTAATATGTGTATGGAGCCATAAAACACCCTGAATCATCAAAACAATCCCCAAAAGAAAGACAAAGCTGAAGATATTACACACCCCAATTTCAAGTTATATTACAAAGAAATAGCAATCATGAACTGAAATGACACTGGCATAAAATATGGGCAAAGACCACTGGAACAGAGTTGAGAGTTAAAAAAAAAAAAAAACTGTAAGAAATATAGGCAACTAATATTCAACATGAGTTCCAATAACAATAGATGGAGAATGGACAATCCTTGCAATATACAATATAGGAAAACCAGATTGCCATGTCCAGAAGAGTGAAACTGGACCTCTACTAAATGCCACTCACAAATTTAGCATGAAATGGATAAAGAATTAGACATAAAAACTAAAACCTAAAACACTCCTAGAAGAATAAATAGGGAACATGTTCCTTGATACTGGTCTTGGCAACAGTTTTTTGGATTGACCCCAAAAGCACAGCAGTAACAACAAAAGTAAACAAGTGGGACAACATCAAACTATTAAGTTGTGCACAGCAGAAAAAAAAAAAAAAAGAAAGAAAGAAAGAAGGAAAGAAAAGGCAACTGACAGATGATATCAGCAAGCCACATACCTGTTAAGGCATTAATATCCCCAAAATATAAAAAACATATGTCAAACCCAATCTCCCACTTTACTTTGCTGTACCACAGAAATGGTGACTCAGTGGTAAAGAATCTGCTTGCCAAGCAGGAGACAAAGTTTCAGTTCCTGGATTGGGATAATCCCGTGGAGAAGGACATGGCAACCCACTCCAGTATTCTTGCCTGGAGAATTCCAAGGACAGAGGAACCTGGCAAGCTACAGTTCATTGGGTCACAAAGAGTCAGACATGACTGAGCATCCTAACAACAATGACAGCAGAAATTAACACAACATTGTAAATCAACTATACTCCAATAAAATTTAATTTAAAAAATCATACAACTAATAGTAAAATAATCTGATTAAAAACTGATCAGACACATTGAATAATTTTTGAAAAAAACGTATGTATGCCCCCCAAAAATTGAAATGTATTTCTAACCCTCACAGAAATGCAAATCATAGCCACTTTGATATATCAGATAACACTGTTAGAACCAGTTCAGTTCAACCACTCAGTCATGTCCAAATCTTTGCGACTCCTGGAGTGCAGCATGCCAGGCTTCCCTGTCCATCACCAACTCCGAGAGCTTACTCCAAGTCATGTCTAATGAGTCAATGATACCATCCAACCATCTCATTCTCTGTCATCCCCTTCTCCTCCCACCTTCAATCTTGCCCAGTATCAGGGTCTTTTCAAATGAGTCAGCTCTTTGCATCAGGCAGCCAAAGTATTGGAGTTTCAGCTTCAGCATCAGTCCTTCCAATGAATGTTCAGGACTTATTTCCTCTAGGAAGGACTGGTTGGATCTCCTTGCTGTCCACAGGACTCTCAAGAGTTTTCTCCAACACCACAGTTCAAAAGCATCAATTCTTCAGCACTCAGCCTTCTTTTTAGTCCAACTCTCACATCCATACATGACTACTGGAAAAATCATAGCTTTGACTAGATGGACCTTTGTTGGTAAAGTAATGTCTCTGCTTTTTAATATGCTGTCTAGGTTGGTCATAACTTTTCTTCCAAGGAGCAAGTGTCTTAATTTCATGGCTGCAGTCACCATCTTCAGTGATTTTGGAGCTCCCCAAAATAAAATCTGTCACTGTTTCCACTGTTTCCCCATCTATTTGCCTTGAAGTGATGGGATCAGATGTCATGATCTTAGTTTTCTGAATGTTGAGTTTTAAAAGTATGAAAAGGGTGAAAGATAGGTACTTGTATTTCATCATGTCATATGGTTTGCTGATATTATATATGAGAGAATTGTATGTAAGGGTATAAAAAGGACATCTCTCAGGGAAATAAATGCCAGGAAGTGAGAATGTGATTTTAGGATCTCAGTCTACTCAGCCAAGTTTAGAACCAGAATCTAGAATATTAGTAGAAATGGAGTGGGATTCAGAAGCAAAGAACCTAGGGAGGATACAAAATTGAGAAACAAAAAGTCGGTGGCAATCCAATGTGAATTGCAGAACTGATGTTTCTCTGCTCCATAGACTGCATATTATTCTAGGCCCCAACTGCACTGCCTTTTAAAATGTTACACTTGATATCCTCATAAATATATGGATAATGTTAGATCTGAGATTACAGATGAATCATTATTTTTGGTAAAATATGTTGAATATAGCTGAAACAAATACCTCCCTCACCGTAAAAGACAGCCACGTTTAGAAATCAAAGCATAGAATTTCATGGATCATTTTTTATTTATGACACACAGAACTTGACATTGTGTTCATATATATATGTACATATGTAAAATATATTTGTGTATATCTGTGATAATTTAAAATTTTTATTTTAAATTGTCTTGATATGGAAGAAATTTGAGCAGGATTTCCTAACATAATGATGTATGAGATGTAACTAGTTTAAATATAAAGTATTTTAGAACATGTTATTATAACAGACTAGGAAAGCCAGAGGTCATAAAAAAAGCAGGAAAAAAATTGCCAATTACAAGTAAACTGGAAAAATAAAGCATGTTACAAAGGTTTACCCTCTACATACCTAAAATTATTAGCAAATTGTTTATTTAATACTATGATGTATAGATGATTTAAATAGGCAAATATTAGTGTTTAAGAGAAGTTCCAGTTTCTAAAAAATAGAATGAATTCACTTATTTATCAGAGTAGTTCTTTTGAAAAAAACTGAGAAATTTCAGAAATAAGGTATCTAAACATTGAATTACTTAAGCTCCTTTATGTTAACATAATTTTATAATATGCAAGACATCTTGATTTTGGCATAAAATGGTGAAAGATTCAATTATGGTTTTTAAAGAGTATTATTGGTCATAACCTTCCTTCCAAGGAGCAAACGTCTTTTTTTCATGGCTGCAATCACCATCTGCAGTAATTTTGGAGTCTCCCAAAATAAAGTCTGACACTGTTTCCACTGTTTCCCCATCTATTTCCCATGAAGTGATGGGACCAGATGCCATGATCTTCGTTTTCTGAATGTTGAGCTTGAAGCCAACTTTTTCACTCTCCCCTTTTACTTTCATCAAGAGGCTTTTTAGTTCCTCTTCACTTTCTACCATAAGGGTGGTGTCATCTGCATATCTGATGTTATTGATATTTCTCCTGGCAATTGTTATTCCAGCTTGTGTTTCTTCTAGCCCAGCGTTTCTCATGATGTGCTCTGCATAGAAGTTAAATAAGCAGGGTGACAATATACAACCTTGACGTATTCTCTTTCCTATTTGGAACCAGTCTGTTGTTCCATGTCCAGTTCTAACGGTTGCTTCCCGACCTGCGTACAGATTTCTCAAGAGTCAGATCAGGTGGTCTGGTACTCCCATCTCTTTCAGAATTTTCCACAGTTTATTGTGATCCACACAGTCAAAGGCTTTGGCATAGTCAATAAAGCAGAAATAGATGTTTTTCTGGAACTCTCTTGCTTTGTCCATGATCCAGCGGATGTTTGCAATTTGATCTCTGGTTCCTCTGCCTTTTCTAAAACCATCTTGAACATCTGGAAGTTCCCAGTTCATGTATTGCTGAAGTCTGGCTTGGAGAATTTTGAGCGTTATTTTACTAGCGTGTGAGAAGAGTGCAGTTGTGCGGTAGTTTGAGCATTCTTTGCCATTGCTTTTTTTTTTTTTTTGGAATTGGAATGAAAACTGACCTTTTCTAGTCCTTGGCCACTGCTGAGTTTTCTAAATGTTCTGGCATATTGAGTGCAACACTTTGACAGCATCATCTTTCAGGATTTGAAATAGCTCAACTGGAATCCCATCACCTCCACTAGCTTTGTTCATAGTGATGCTTTCTAAGGCACACTTGACTTCACATTCCAGGATGTCTGGCTCTAGGTGAGTGATCACATCATCGTGGTTATCTGGGTCGTGAAGCTCTTTTTTGTACAGTTCTTCTGTGTATTCTTGCCACCTCTTCTTAATATCTTCTGCTTCTGTTCAGTCCATACCATTTCTGTCCTTTATCGAGCCCATCTTTGCATGAAATGTTCCCTTGGTATCTCTAATTTTCTTGAAGAGATCTCTAGTCTTTTCCATTCTGTTGTTTTCATTTATTTCTTTGCATTGATCACTGAGGAAGGCTTTTTTATCTCTCCTTGCTATTCTTTGGAACTCTGCATTCAGATTCTTATATCTTTCCTTTTCTCCTCTGCTTTTCGCTTCTCGCCTTTTCACAGCTATTTGTAAGGCCTCCTCAGACAGCCATTTTGCTTTTTTGCATTTCTTTTCCATGGGGATGGTCTTGATCCCTGTCTCCTATACAATGTCGCGAACCTCATTCCATAGTTTATCAGGCACTCTATCTATCAGATCTAGGCCCTTAAATCTATTTCTCACTTCTACTGTATAATCATAAGGGATTTGATTTAGGTCATACCTGAATGGTCTAGGGATTTTCCTTACTTTCTTCAATTTAAATCTGAATTTGGCAATAAGGAGTTCATGATCTGAGCCACAGTCATCTCCTGGTCTTGTTTTTGCTGACTCTATAGAGCTTCTCCATCTTTGGCTGCAAAGAATATAATCAGTCTGATTTCGGTGTTGACCATCTGGTGATGTCCATGTGTAGAGTCTTCTCTTGTGTTGTTGGAAGAGGGTGTTTGCTATGACCAGTGCATTCTCTTAGCAAAACTCTATTAGTTTTGCCCTGCTTTATTCTGAACTCCAAGGACAAATTTGCCCATTACTCCAGATATTTCTTGACTTCCTACTTTTGCATTCCAGCCCCCTATAATGAAAAGGACATCTTTTTTGGGTGTTAGTTCTAAAAGGTCTTGTAGGTCTTCATAGAACCGTTCAACTTCATCTTCTTCAGTATTACTGGTTGGGGCATAGGCTTGGATTACTGTGATATTGAATGGTTTGCCTTGGAAACGAACAGAGATCATTCTGCCATTTTTGAGATTGCATCCAAGTACTGCATTTCAGACTCTTGTTGACCATGATGGCTACTCCATTTCTTCTAAGGGATTCCTGCCCACAGTAGTAGATATAATGGTCATCTGAGTTAAATTCACCCATTCCAGTCGATCTTAGTTTGGTGATTCCTAGAATGTCAACATCACTCTTGCCATCTCCTGTTTGACCACTTCCAATTTGCCTTGATTCATGAACCTAACATTCCATGTTCCTATGCAATATTGCTCTTTACAGCATCAGATCTTTCTTCTATCACCAGTCCCATCCACAACTGGGTAATGTTTTTTGCTCTGGCTCCATCCCTTCCTTCTTTCTGGAGTTATTTCTCCACTGATCTCCAGTAGCATATTGGGCACCTACTGACCTGGGGAGTCCATCTTTCAGTGTCCTATCTTTTTGCCTTTTCATACTGTTCATGGGGTTCTCAAGGCAAGAATACTGAAGTGGTTTTCCATTCCCTTCTCCAGTGGACCACATTCTGTCACACCTCTCCACCATGACCCATCCGTCTTGGGTGGCTCCATATTTAAAGCAGAGACATTACTTTGCCAACAAAGGTCTGTCTAGTCAAGGCTATGGTTTTTCCAGTGGTCATGTATGGATGTGAAAGTTGGACTGTAAAGAAAGCTGAGTGCCAAAGAATTGATGCTTTTGAACTGTGGTGTTGAAGTCTCTTGAGAGTCCCTTGGACTGCAAAAAGATCCAACCAGTCCATCCTAAAGGAGATCAGTCCAGGGTGTTCTTTGGAAGGACCTATGTGGAAGCTGAAACTCCAATACTTTGGCCACCTCATGTGAAGAGTTGATTCATTGGAAAGACCCTAATGCTGAGAAGGATTGGGGGCAGGAGGGGAGGGGATGACAGAGGATGAGATGGCTGGATGACATCACCAACTCAATGGACATGGGTTTGGGTAAACTCCAGGACTGGTGATGGACAGGGAGGCCTGGTGTGCTGCGATTCATGGGGGTCACAAAGAGTTAGACATGACTGAGCCATTGAACTGAAAGCGTATTATAGAAAAGGACATTATCTTACTGTCAGAAAAAATGCTTTAGCACTATGATAAATTACTGCTTGATTGCATGAATTAAGTCTTAAAACAAGCAGCATTAGTGTTTATGTTTTTTAAACTCTATATCTTAAAGTATAATTATTTCAAATTCATAAAATTAAGAAAAAATGATTTTCTGATGTATTTTTATAGTTAATTCCCCACTGAAGAATAAATTTATGTTTACCTTGTTCTTATTTGTGCCCAAGTCCTGTAATAAAACTGAAAAATGCCCAAATCATTCATATTTGTCCTACTTCTCGAGTGGTTCAGACAGTAAGGAGTCTGCCTGCGCTCTGTGAGATCCGGGTTAGATCCCTGCCTTGGGAAGAGCCCCTGGAGGAGGAAATGGCAATCCACCCCAGTATTCTTGCCTAGAAAATCCCATGGATGGAGGAGCCTGGCAGGCTACAGTCCACAGGGTCCAATGTGTCAGACACAACTTTGTTTAAGATAATTCTATATTCATTCTAATATATTTTATGTTCTTAGACTAATCTGATAAACTAATATTTATTCTGAGATTGTAATTTAAGGTCTATTTTGCATGGGATATAAATATCAAAGTCTATGATAAATCATTACTAAATCTGGTTGATATCAGTTCAGTTCAGTTCAGTTCAGTCGCATCCAACTCTTCATGACCCCATGGACTGCAGCACACCAGGCCTCCCTGTCCATCACCTACTCCTGGAGTTTACTCAAATCATGTCCATTGAGTCGGTGATGCCATCCAACCAGGTATTATGTAAAATAACCTTTTGGAGATAGACTTCTAGAAAAGAATGTTAGAGACATCTTTTTTAAAGGGGAGAATTGGGTGGAATTCAAAATCATTGTCCAGACAGCCCAAAACTGATCTTGTATGATTAGAAAAGAAAGAAAGGGCATGTTCCTTTTCTTTTTTTTTTTTTAAGAGATACCTCTTTTTATTAAAATTCAAGCTGTGTTTTCAAGCTTACTGCAGATTTCCAGCAAATGCTAGTTAGTAAGAAGCCTAAGTACTTGTGCTTGTAATAGTGATCAAAGGACCATTTATTAGAAGACTAGGGGAAGTGATAGAAGTGAAGGAAGAAATGAGAAAAACCACTGAGTTTCTCTTTAGATGGAGAAATCATTCCCCATAGCAAATAGCACTTCTGAGAAATGCATTTTCCCCAATGAATATGCAGTGTAGCTCTAAGAAGTTTGCTTCTTCTCTCCAAATGTTTACGTTCTAAGTAAAATTAATATAGGAAAAAGTTTTTTTAACTAAGTTAGTTTAGGGCTTGCCTGTTGGTCCAGCAGTTAAGAATCCACCTGCCACTGAAGGAGACATGAGTTCAATCCCTGGTCCAGGAAGATCTCACCTGTCACAAGGCAACTAAGCCTGTTCAATAAAACTACTGAACTCCCCTAGAGCCCACAAGCTACAACTACTGACACTCACATGTCCTAGAGCCTGTGCTCTGCAATAAAAGAAACCACCTCAATGAAAAGCCCACCGACTGCAACTAGAGGAGCCCCTGCTCACCGCACCTAGAGAAGGCCCATGTGCAGCAAGGAAGACATAACACAGTGTAAGATAAATAAATACATTAAGATAAATGTTTTAAAAATTGTTACTTTGAAAGGATGGGTACTAAGGTCCAGTCATTTACTGTTGCTCCATCATACCAACAACCATGCTAATAAATGATAATCACTGGCTCTCTGAAGCTATGAAGTGTTACAATACAAATTAAGTACTATTATCAAAGGAGTATTATCATTACTAATATGAAATGAAGGGCAATCTTCAAATCAAATACAAAGCAGCTTTGTATTTCAAGAGGGACAACATCTAATGTATGATATGAAAGAAAATTGATGGTGTAAAATGTCCTTTACAGATGAGTAGAAACCCTACGAGTTTCCTGGTCATCCTGACTGGAAGGAAAGCTCTGTCTAGAGTGTGCTCTACGTTACTCCTTGTCTAGTTCCTTTAGAATATGGAATCCAAAATCATGTCAGATATTAAGGAAATATTCAATATGGTTAGTACTGAAAATAGAATTACTCGTCATGTTTGTAAAGCCTCAAACAGCATCTCAACTGATTGAACTGAAAGCAATGAATGAAGTAAACCACTGCATCGTTAATGGTACCAACTTTTACATGTTTATTTGTTTATCCTCTCTTTTTAAAGAAAAGATTCTTTTAAACCATAATTATAAATCATGTGGCATATTTTTGGAGTGAGAGTTTGAACTTTGACTCAAAAAGCTGAGGAATGGACAAGAACCCAAGAGAGTAGGAATCTGTTCAAATCAGTGCCTGGTATAATTCAGATGGATTGCATCAAGGTTTCTAGTCCAACTGTTAAAAAAAAATAAAATAAAATAAAAACCATAAAACAAAAACTACTCTCTCTTTTTCTTCTTTGAAATTTTACCAAACTTCCTACAACAAAACAGGCAACATTTAGTGACCAGGAATATAATAGTTGCCACACAAGCTAGCAGGAAGCCAATCACATCCAAAGAGTGGTGCTGGTACCAGGTGAGGTCATGGAAGGCTGGTCGAAGGTGTTTGGCTCCTTTGTGACGCATGATAAACTCAATCCAGAAGACTGCTCTGTCCAGGGGCTTCACTGGCATATCATGGTGAATTCTTGATAACTCCATAGCATTCTCTTTATAGCTAAGGATTGAATATATAGAGAGCCACTTGAAAATTTTGTTAAGGACATGATATACCTAAAATTGTTATATACTATTAAAAGTATATTACATAATTATGAATATATTATGTCATAAATGATATCTCCAAGAGCACAGAATATACATGAAAGATTTTTTTACTCGAGATATTTCTAGATATGGTAGTTTATTAACTGAAATTTGTTGGATGTTTCACAGTCTCTATAATAATTGGAGGTAGGGGAGAATTTCCAACTGGAAGTAGCATTTTAAAGATTCAGAAAGAGGAATGTAGAATATGCAATTTGAGAATACAGAATTTTTATCTCTTTTGCTGAATGTGGTGCTGGGAACATAATAGTGACAGAAGCAGCATTTAAGGGGCAGAGCTATGAGAAAATAACTCTTCCTGTACTCCTCTTCCCTCTCCCCGGTTCAGTGTTAGTGCTAAAAGAAGCTAGTTGTCAACAGCAGCAGGAAAGATTTCAGTCTGAGATTTTCATGCCCCTGACATTCCAACTGAAAACAAGAAGCTTGATGTGATCCTCTGGGCAAGAAGTAGGGGCTGAGAGTAAGTCGATGGTATGTCAATGCTGCTGCTGCTGCTGCTGCTAAGTCGCTTCAGTCGTGTCCCACTCTGTGCGACCCCATAGACGGCAGCCCACCAGGGTCCCCCGTCCCTGGGATTCTCCAGGCAAGATCACTGGAGTGGGTTGCCATTTCCTTCTCCAATGCATGAAAGTGAAAAGTGAAATTATGTCAAGGCTACTCTTCTCAACTTGTCCCACCCTCTTCTTCCCCTGCTGAGTCCACAATACTATCCTTTCTACATCTGTGTCTCTATTCCTCCCCTGTAAACAGGTTCATCAGTACCATTTTTCTAGATTCTGTATATATAAGTTAATACATTTGTTTTTCTCTTTCTGAGTTCTTTCTCTTTGTAAAATAGGCTCTAGGTTTAGAGTTTTTAATGGCTCACTTAGAGGAAGTATTCCTTTGGGTTTGTGAAGGAGATGGAGGAGGAAGGTTATTCTTCCACACTGAAGTGCAATTATCATTGATAGAGCATACAGGACATTAAATTGCAGAAAAATAATGAAATATATGTAGAAAGTTCTGAGAAACAGAATTGTCAGCCAAAATAAAAAAGTATGCAAAACTCTGTCACCATTTGGTTTAATAAAAAAAGACAGGTCTTTCTTAATATATAAGAATTTAATGAATAAATACCTTCTAGATATATCTCAGGAAAATAAGGAAGAAACAACAGCTCTGAGACACAGAAAAAAATTGTCAGATAAAAAATTAATAAAAAATAAATCATTCAGGAATAGATATACCAAGCATGCTGTGCAAAGTTGCTTCAGTTGTGTCTAACTCTTGCAACCCCATGGACTGTAGGTCTCCAGGCTCCTCTGTCCATGGAATTCTCTAGGTAAGAATACTGAAGTAGGTGGCCATTTTCTTCTCCAGGAGATCTTCCTAACCTAGGGATCAAACCTCTCCTGCATTTTAGGCAGATTCTTTACCATCTGAACCACCAGGGAAGTCCCAAAATGTAGCCTGGTCCCATTTTTATACATTTTTTTTTCTTTTCTATTTATAAATTAGCACAAAGAAATATCTGAAGTAATATTTCTATACTGGTAATAGGTTATAGATACCTGAAGAGAGCTATGTGATTTTTTTCAACTTTATTTCTCTATATTTCTGTCACATTGCTTAAGTTCTTTATAGTAGTAATATCTGTAATTTTAAAGACATAATAAATGGCTTCCCAGGTGGCTCAGTGGTGAAGAATATGCCTGCCAATGCAGGAAATGTGGGTTGGATCCCTGGGTCAGGAAGATCCCCTGGATTATATAGGTTTTTGTATATAAAAACCTCCATTTCCTCTGGAGAAGGTAATGGCAACTCACTCCAGTCTTCTTGCCTGGAGAATCCCACAGACAGAGGAGACTGGTGGACTAAAGTCAATGAGGTTGCAAAAGAGCCAACATGACTTAGCACTGAGCATGTACATGAACAAAAAATAATATTAGCAAAAGTATGTGTGACTCTTTAAAAATAGTTTAGCTGATTTAAATAAATTTAGCATTTCTTTGAGGATGAAATCTATTCTCCAGTAACAATAGGTAAATATTTTCATAGAATTTGAGAAGTATATGGCAATAATTTATTTGATGTTAGATATGTCCTGGTAATTATATAAAAGTATTGAATTAAACTGAATGAAACAATTATTCCTTTTAAAATACCAATGTTTCTCAGAAAACTGTATACTTTATACTCACATAGGGTTGTTAATAACTGCCTTCAAAGCGTTAAGCAGATCAGAACTCGTCATTCTCTGCAAGTCTAATTCAACAGCTGCTCCTTTGGCTTTAACACGAGCAACATTACCATACTGATCACCAAACAGGGGGATTCCCACCATAGGGACCCCATGGTAGATAGCTTCATAGACCCCATTGGTTCCACAGTGAGTGATAAAAGCTCTGGTTTGGGGATGACCTAAAAAGAAAAAAAAAAATCAGTATTCTAAATTGAAAGAGTTTTAGAAATAGAAAGCCATAACATCTTTATAAATAATTAATTCAGTTAGGTAGCATCTTCTATATGATTGTGTACAATGAAGCCATATATAGATTCCTATAGGTGCTAAAGAAAGTAGCAATTGATTATTCCAGGCTAAGCAGCAATTAGTGATTCCAGCAAGTGAGTCATTCCATAAACCTCTGAAAAATTTGTGCAGAGTTAAATGATGGAGAGTACCTGCCATTGGACAAGTAATTGGGATGATGATGCTTTAATAAACAGGATCGAGGGATTTAAGAAAAAATGCTTCTGTGAATGGGACATGGGAGGAGAGATATGCAGGGTTTCAATGTGAGAATGTTGACAGCACAGGATAGAAAGATAGACCAAGGCAAGTTCATTAACTACCTGTTTAAGAAAACAATTGTGCATGTAATTTTATAGTAATCTGGGGCCATTTGTAATATGCTAGATGATGAAACGGTTTACCAGATTTTTTTCTCCCCTAAATAGTTACTGCAGGGAATGTGCAGAGAGGCGGATGGATACAGAGGAGAAAATGGATACAGAGAGTTGGGAAGGTGTTGCCATATTCTATACAAAAAGTAATGAGAGCCTTATCTAAAGGTACTTTCCTTTACCCTGATCCTGAAGAGGTAGAGATTATATCATAAGTGGAAGAATTATAAAATCCATATTTATGTTAGAGCTTGAAAAAGATTCTATCCTTGACCAAAGACTAGTCACGCTCCTCTGAACTCTTCTCAACTAGGTCTTGGTTTGGGGGTTTCTTTTTTCTCTCTGCATTACCTAATTTTAGCAAGCATCCTATGAAGTCAGTTTGCCTAGACTCTTGAAACCTTGATATTTGATCACCTCTCTGATTGTTGATTCATCCTTCACCATCCCCCTGTTTGATACCTGATCACTCTGGCCTGCCTTCAGCAAGAATCTGATTCAGTTGTTTTTGGCGCAATCTCCCCCTTGTCTGTGATACTTACTCTTATTAATTTTTCATCTAATGACCATCCACTCTGTACTTTATCTATAAATTTTCCACTTTTCCTTTTTGACTCAGATTGAGTCCAATCTCTGATTTTCTGTGAAAGTCTATTGCAGTAGTATTCATCATGATGGTCTTGGATAAAGTGTTCTTTACAGTCTTTGGGGGCTTCCAGTCTTTTGGGGCTTTTTTTGATAACTCAGGATTCTTGGTAAAGAATCTACTTGCAATGCAGGAGACCCTAGTTCAATCCCTGGGTTGGGAAGACCCCCTAGAGATGGGAAAGGCTACCCACTCCAGTATTCTGGCCTGGAGAATTCCATGGACTGTATAGTCCATGGGGTAGTAAAGAGTTGGACATGACTGAACAACTTTCACTGCACTTCACTTCAGTTTAGTCTTTAACAAGTGTCATGGATAATTTTTTCTTTAACAAACTCCGGAAGAAATGTGAAGAAGCCATCAAGGTTTTATTTCTTATTTTGAATGCAAGTTTTTTGGATTTATTTTTTATTGAGTAATCATTCAGATTATCTCTTATTTATTTCTGTTTGATTTTCTTCTCTTTGGGTCTTACCCAGGAGATCATTCTGTGGAATCCATTCATATATCCGGGTATTGGCTCCTAAATTTTCTGGTTTCTTTCCTCCATATTTCCACAGAACCTGTTAAGGCAAGTGTCTTTACTTCATTTGAAGATTTTTAGAACCATATCCTGTCAGAAGGAGGCAGTTAACTTAGAATTAATCAGGTTTAATGCCTCCAGGTATTACACAAGCAATGAGGCCCTGGTGATTAAGTAATGAATGTTTTTAAACCATTGACATTACAATCATATTTCAAATGCCTACAATAATCCTAATCTATATACTAACAGGTTAATTCTCACTTAAAAAAATGAAAGAAAAAAGGACAATCTTTAGCTGAAACAATTATGTATTGGCATTACTAGGTTATTCTGGTAAAGGGAATTTCACAACAAAATTTTCAGAGGTAAAGGGGACGGATGTTATTTGCCTAAGAGCTTGTTAGCACTCTGACCTTTGTTATATACTTGGTAGTGATATAGAATCAAGTACTTTCTTTATTATAATAAAATATACATAGTGAAATTTATAATTTTAAGGTATTGTATGACTAGAACTTACATTAGGCATTACAATCCACAATGTCGTGAAACCATCAGCACTATCAATATCCCAAATGTCTTCATCATCCCTATATAACTCTGTATCATTCAGCAGTAACTCCCTATTCCCTTCACTTCATAACCCCCGGTGACCTCTATTCTATTTTCTGTCTCTGCAGACTTAACTACTCTGGTAACCTCAGTGGAATCATGCAATACTTTCTGACTTAACACTATTTCACTTAATGTTATGTCTCAAAGTTCATACATATTGTAACATATCAGGATTTCCTTCTTTTAAAAGGTGAATAATATTTCTTTGTGTGTATATGTCACATTTTATCCAGTCATTTCATGATTGTGAATAATGTTGCTGGGACCGCTGGAGTGCAAGTAGCTGTTTGAGCCCATGATTTTTGGATATATAGCCAGAATTAGAATGACTGGTTTATATGATATACCCATGTTTAACTTTCTGAGAAAACACAAAATGTTTTCCACAGCCCATGGGCTTCCTTGGTAGCTCAGACGGTAAAGAATCTGCCTGCAATGTGGGAAACTCAGGATAGATCCCTGGATCAGGAAGATCCCCTGGAGAAGGGAATGACAACTCACTCCAGGATTCTTGCCTGGAGAATTCCATGGAAAGAGGAGCCTGGTGGATTACAGTCCATGAGGCCACAAAGAGTCAAACAAGACACTTTCCCTTTCGCATGCATCATTTTGGGCTTCTCCAGTGGCTCAGCTGTTAAAGAATCCACCTGCAGTGCAGGGATGCAGATTCGATCCCTGGGTCAGGAAGATTCCCTGGAAGAGGAAATAGGAACCCACTCCAGTATTCTTCCGATATCACTGGGTTTCCCTGATAGCTCAGCTGGTAAAGAATCCACCTGCAATGCAGGAGAACTGGGTTCGATACCTGGTTGGGAAGATCCCCTAGAGAAGGGAAAGCCTACCCACTCCAGTGTTGTGCCCTGGAGAATTCCACGGACTGAGAGTCCATGGGATCACAAAGAGTGGGACACTACTGAGCAAGTCACTTTCCAGTATTCCTGCTTGAAAAATTCCATGGACAGAGGAGCCTGTGGGGCTACAGTCCCTGAGGTACAGAGTCAGACATGACTGAAGCGACTGACCTATCTTCCACCTATGTAGGAGGTCATATTTCTCCATATTCTAACCAACAATCGTTATTTTGTTTCTTTTTCTTTTTTTGCAATAGTTATTCTCATGTGTGAAGTGGTATGTTTTTGTGCTTTTCATTGTATTTTCCTAATGGAAAATGATGTTGAATGGTTAATGGTTAATGATTAATGGTTAATGGTTAATGACGTTGAATACCTTTTCGTGTACTTATTGACCATTTTTGTACCTTTGGATCAATGTCTATTTATGTAATTTCCCATTTTTCAGTTGGGTTTTTGTTGTTCTTGAGTTGTAAGAGTTCTTTATGTATTGTGTA
>SJYQ01005611.1:722744-740211 GCA_006410935.1 Redunca redunca | reverse complement strand
GTAATGTCTCTGCTTTTGAATATACTATCTAGGTTGGTCATAACTTTTCTTCCAAGGAGCACGCATATTTTAATTTCATGGCTGCAATCACCATCTGCAGTGATTTTGGAGCCCAAAAAAATAAAGTCTGACACTGTTTCCACTGTTTCCCCATCTATTTCCCATGAAGTGATGGGACCAGATGCCATGATCTTTGTTTTCTGAATGTTGAGCTTTAAGCCAACTTTTTCACTCTCCTCTTTCACCTTCATCAAGAGGCTTTTTAGCTCCTCTTCACTTTCTGCCATAAGGGTGGATGAAAAGGTAATTGAATAGGACATGTTCAACTGTTGCATTCTGATTAAACCATTTTGTCAGATTGCTGCTGCTGCTGCTGCTGCTACTGCTAAGTCACTTCAGTTGTGTCTGACTCTGTGTGACCCCATAGATGGCAGCCCACCAGGCTCCCCCGTCCCTGGGATTCTCCAGGCAAGAACACTGGAGTGGGTTGCCATTTCCTTCTCCAGTGCATGAAAGTTAAAAGTGAAAGGGAAGTCGCTCAGTCGTATCCGACCCTTAGCAACCCCATGGACTGCAGCCTACCAAACTCCTCCGTCCATAGGATTTTCCAGGCAAGAGTACTGGAGTGGGGTGCCATTGCCTTCTCCCAACAGTAAAAGCAGATGTGGTAATAAAAACATAATATTGAGAGTTAGTATGATTATGTAAATGAAAAATCAAAGTCATTCAATATTTGCTGTAAAAATAAATTATTATAAATGAGAAACAATCACCTTGAGTAAATTGAGTTTTTCAAGATATTTATCCATGACCTCTAGTTTGTCTAATTTTGTTGCACAATTTTTATATCACCTTTTTTCCTCCAGTTTTGTTGTGATACAATTGACATAACAGCACTGTGTAAGCTTAAATTGTACAGCATAATGATTCAACTTACATATATTAGGAAATGACTGTCACAATAAGCTTAGTGAGCATCTATAAGCTTATATATGTATAAAATTAAATAGAAAAAAATCCTGAGATGAGAAATCAGGAAGTTATTCTCCTGACAACTTCTGTGTATAACATACAGCAGCATTAATTAAATTTATGATGTATATTGCATCCTGGTATTTATCTTATAACTGGAAGTTTGAACCTACTAACTACCTTCCTTCTATTGCCCCTTCCCCAATCCCATGCTTCTGTAACCAAAAATATGATCTGTTTTTCTATTAATTTCTTTAATTTTTTTTTGTTTTGAAGTATAATTGACCTACAACACTATGTTAGTTTCTGTTAGACCACATAGTGATTTGATATTTCTATATATTTCAAAGTGATCATCATGAAGATGTAGTTATAGCATATAAAGATATTACATAGTCATTCCCCACACTGTACTTGCCAAAATACATACAAATATATGTAAAATATATGATTATCTAAAGTTGCTGATCTCTTAAGTGCAAATGCATTTTAAGAACATTGTGTTTTTACTCCTCCCACCACACTTAGTGTTTTTGATATCATATTTTAAGTCTTCTTGTTTTGTGTATCCCTTAACTACTTATTATGAGTATACTTGATGGTACTACTTTTGCCTTTTAACCTTCCTTTTAGCCTTATACCTTGCTGATTTACTATCACTGTGGTATATTTCTCTTCACCAATGAGATTTTTCTTTTTGTAATTTTCATGTTTCCAGTTTTGACCTTTTCTTTTTCACTTAAAGAAGTTCCCTTAACATTTCTGTAAACCTGGTTTGGTGTCTCCAATCTCCTTTAGGTTCTGCTTGCTTGCAAAATTTTTGATCTTACCATCAAATCTGAATGAGAACCTTTCTATATAGAGTATTCTTGGTAGTAGGTTTTTCCTTTCATCATTTTAAATATGTCAAGTTACTCCATTCTGGCATTTACAGTTTATTCTGAAAAATCAGCTGTTGTCTTAAAGGAGTTTTCTTGTACATAATTTGTTTCTTTTCCCTTGCTGCTGTAAATGTTTTTCTTTATCTTTAGTTTTTTTCCATTTTAATTGCAATTTGTCTTAATGTGGTCCTTTTTGAACTGGTCCTGTTTGAGATTATCTCTGCAGAGTATATCATGAGAAACGCTGGACTGGAAGAAACACAAGCTGGAATCAAGATTGCCGGGAGAAATATCAATAACCTCAGATATGCAGATGACACCACCCTTATGGCAGAAAGTGAAGAGGAGCTAAAAAGCCTCTTGATGAAGGTGAAAGAGGAGAGTGAAAAAGTTGGCTTAAAGCTCAACATTCAGAAAACAAAGATCATGGCATCCGGTCCCATCACTTCGTGGAAAATAAATGGGGAAATGGTAGAAACAGTGTCAGACTTTATTTTTTTGGGCTCCAAAATCACTGCAGATGGTGACTGCAGCCATGAAATTAAAAGACTTACTCCTTGGAAGAAAAGTTATGACCAACCTAGATAGTATATTCAAAAGCAGAGACATTACCTTGCTGACTAAACTCCGTCTAGTCAAGGCTATGGTTTTTCCTGTGGTCATGTATGGATGTGAGAGTTGGACTGTGAAGAAGGCTGAGCGCCGAAGAATTGATGCTTTTGGACTGTGGTGTTGGAGGAGACTCTTGAGAGTCCCTTGGACTGCAAGGAGATCCAACCAGTCCGTTCTGAAGGAGATCAGCCCTGGGATTTCTTTGGAAGGAATGATGCTAAGCTGAAACTCCAGTACTTTGGCCACCTCATGCGAAGAGTTGATTCATTGGAAAAGACTCTGATTTTGGGAGGGATTGGGGGCAGGAGGAGAAGGGGACGATAGAGGATGAGATGGCTGGATGGCATCACGGACACGATGGACGTGAGTCTGAGTGAACTCCGGGAGATGGTGATGGACAGGGAGGCCTGGCGTGCTGCGATTCATGGGGTCACAAAGAGTCAGACACGACTGAGCAACTGAACTGAACTGAACTGATCTGAACTTCCTACAATTGGATGCTTTTTCCTTTTGCAGGTTAGTTATTATATCTTCAAATATGTTCTTTGCCCCTTTCTCCCTCTTCTTCAGGTCCCCTATAATACTAATGTAGTGTGCTTGATGCTGTCATGCAGGTCTCTTAAGCTGCCCTGATTTATTTTATTTTATTTTTTATTTCTTTTCAGCTTCAGTGTTTTCCAGTACTTTATCTTTTTGCGCACTGACCTGTTTCTCTACATTATCTGATATACTGTTTTTTCCTTCTAGTATATTTTTCATGTCAGTTTTTATATTCTTCATTTCTATTTGGTGGTGCTTCGTATTTTCTCTTTGTTAAACATTTCTAACTTCTCACTCTGTTCATCCAATCTTCCCCCAAGTTCTTTGAAAATCTTTACAACCATAATAATTGAACTCTCCATCAGGCAGATTGCCTGCTTCCATTTCACTTAGTTCTTTTTTCTAGAGTTTTGTATTGTTGTTCCACTTGACCATATTCTTCTATCACCTTATGACACCTTACTTTCTGTTTTATTTTATGTATCTTATAGTTTGTTTACCTTGCTTGATCTTGGAGAAGAGACCTTTTGTAGGAGATATCCTGTGCATCCAAGCAGTGTACCCTCCTCTGGTTACCTCTTCATTTTTGTGTCTTGTCATTAGCTACTGGGGTGCCCCTATTTGGGCTACATGCATCCTTCTGTTATGGGTTTGAAACAGCAGAGAGATGGGCCCCGGGCTGAGCAGCTGAAGTCTGTCCCCTGTGGACCAATAATCCAAGATAAAGATGATATGGGGCAGAGAGGAGCTGAGTTCTGCTTTTATAAAGAGACCACAGATATTTCATTCTTGAGGTCAAGGAAACCTTTTCCATTACACATGTGCAGAAAGTCTCCTTAGGGGTCAAAAAGGGAGGGAGTGCCACCCCATAATAGGTAGTATAAACCTTCCCACAGGCCTCTGAGACGGAATCCATCCTAGCTAAGCGATGCATGCATACACAGGGGAAGACTCCGAGTTATACCAATAAAGACTCAGAGCCAGGTAAAGCAATATCAGCCAGATGAAATTTGGAAAGAAATGATCCACAGAGTGATTTAAACTACCACAAATCACAACTCTCTTTCTGAACCTGCCCATGCGTGTCTGTTCACACGTACTCTTCTTTTTTCTCCCAATAAACACTTCAGTTGTTTCACTAATTTCTGTCTCTTTGTTGAAATTCATTTTTAAAAAGCTAACAAGACAGGGCCTTTTCACTTGCTACTGGCCCTCGCAGTCTAATGGCCTGGACTCAGTACTCTCACTGCCTAGACCTGGTTTCAGTATCTGGTTAGGGAACTGACATCCTGCTTCAAGCCACTGCCTGCTAAATTTCCCTGAGATGAGATTGACTACTGTGAGCCACTGGCTCCTCTGAAAGTAATACCTACTTGCCTTCGAAGTCAGTGCTCTGAGGGGATTGAATTCTGAGCACAGAATACTTAGGCCAAGGAGTTCAGGACTGGGCTCAAACCTTTCAGTCTTTGGGAATCACCTCTGCTAATTAGCCTATTTGGGGATATGAGTCTTGATTGTATTCCGTCTCCATCCTTCTTATCTATCTAATTGTAGTTCCTTCTTTATGTCTTTAGCTGTAGATCTTTACAGCCTGTCTTCTGTTTATTCTCATCAATAATTGCTCTGTAAATAGGATCTATTTTAGTGTGCCTAAGGAAAAAGGTGAGCTGGGGTCTTTCTACTCTCTGTCTGAGCCACGCTGCCATTATATTCTCTCATAATCTTTTTATCTCTATAAATCCATTAGTAATCTCCCTAGGATCATTTCTAATTTTAATTTTTTGCATCAACTCTCTTTTTTCTCTTTTCCAGTTTAGCTAAATTTTGATACTTTTGCTGACTTTTTTAAAGTACTGGCTTTTTATTTTATGGATTATCCCTGTTCTATTTTTAACTATTTTTGTTTGTTTATCTCTGATCTAATAATCATTACTTCTTTGTTTTGGCTACATGTTGGTTCAGCTAGCCTTCTTTTTATAGTTCTTTAAAGTATAATCTTAGGTTGCTTGTTTTAGATCTTTCCTCTGTTTCAATGTAGTCATATAAAGCTATGAGGGCTTCCCTGATGGCTCAATGGTAAAGAATCTGCCTGTCAATGCAAGACATGGGTTCAGTCCTTGAGCTGGGAAGATCCCCTGGAGTAGGAAACAGCAACCACTCCATTATTCTTGTGAAAAATCCCATGAACAGAGGAGCTTAGTGGGCTATAGTCCATGCGGTTCCAAAAGAGTTGAACACTACTTAATTACTAAAATTCAAATTCAATAATTAAAATTTTTTCTATGGTCCTCCTTTCTCACCGTATATTTTTTGTCTCTTGTGTTTTCATTCATTTAAAAGGATATTTTCTAATTACTCTCATGCCTTATTCCTTGACCTATTGATCCAATAGCAGAAAACAGCTCCTCTTCTTTATAGATTCATCCTTTCTTTTACTGTTATCATAATTTATATATTTATGCATTGTGTTCCTAATTACATAATTGCTTTTAANGTTAAAAATTTTGTCTTTCAACACTTTGAATTTAACAACTTACTGTCTTTCCAAGGTTTCTGATTAGAAATTGGCTGATCACTGTATTAAAGATACCATATATGTAATGAATTCTTTCTTCCTAGCTACTTTCAATATTTACTCATTATCTTTGGCTTTCAAGAAGTTGATTATAATATGTCTTAATGTAGGTTGCTTTGAGTTTATCAACTGGAAGTTCATTAAGTGTCTTGGAGGTGTGGATTCATTCATACTAAGCTGCTTCAGTAATGTCTGAATCTTTGCGACCCGATAGACTATAGCCTGCCAAACTCTTCTGTCCATGGGATTCTCCAAGCAAGAATACTGGAGTGGGTTTTGTGCCCTCCTCCAGGGGATCTTCCTGATCCAGGGATTGAGCACACAGCTCTTAAATCTCCTGCATTGGCAGACAGATTGTTTACCACTAGCACCATCTGGGAAGCTCTGTATAGATTCATACCTTTATTAAATTGGGGCTATTTTAAGCCATTATTTATTTTAGTATGCTATCTGCTTATTTCTCTCTTTCTGGGACTCCCACAGTAAATATGCTAATTCACAGGGTAGATCCTCACAACTTTTAGGCTTTGTTCATTTTTCTTCTTTTTTTTCTTTTTCTGTTCCTCAAACTTGATAATTTCAGTTATTCTTTATTAACATTTGCCACTTCTTCTTGATATTATTTACTTCTGTTAGGTCCATACCATTTCTGGCCTTTATTGAGCCCATCTTTGCATGAAATGTTCCCTTGGTATCTCTAATTTTCTTGAAGAGATCTCTAGTCTTCCCCATTCTATTGCTTTCCTCAATTTCTTTGCATTGATCACTGAGGAAGGCTTTCTTATCTCTCCTTGCTATTCTTTGAAAATCTGAGTTCAAATGGGTATATCTCTCCTTTTCTCCTTTACTTTTGGCTTCTCTTTTTTTCACAGCTATTTCTAAGGCCTCCTCAGACACCCATTTTGCTTTTCTGTGTTTCTTTTCCTTGGGGATGGCCTTGCTCCCAGTCTCCTGTACAATGTCACAAACCTCCATCCATTTTTCATCAGGCAGTCTGTCTATCAGATCTAGTCCCTTAAATCTATTTCATACTTCAAATGTATAATCATTAGGAATTTGATTTAGGTCATACCTGAATGGTCTAGTGGTTTTCCCTACTTTCTTCAGATCTGAATTTGGCAATAAGAAGTTCATGATCTGAGCCACAGTCAGCTCTCAGTCTTGTTTTTGCTGACTGTATAGAGCTTTTCATTGAAGAAGGAAATGCCAACCCACTCCAGTATTCTTGCCTGGAGAATTCCAGGGACAGGGGACATGGTGGGCTGCCATCTATGGGGTTGCACAGAGTTGGACATGACTGAAGCGACTTAGCAGCAACAGCATAGAGCTTCTCCATCTTTGGCTGCAAAGAATATAATCAATCTGATTTCACTTTTGACCATCTGGTGATGTTCATATGTGGAGACTTCTCTTGTGTTGTTGGAAGAAGGTGTTTGCTATGACCAGTGTGTGCTCTTGGCCAAACTCTATTAGCTTTTGCCCTGCTTCATTCTGTACTCCAAGGCCAAATTTGCCTGTCAGTCCAAGTGTTTCTTGACTTCCTACTTTCGCATTCCAGTCCCCAGTTAACATTTGCATTCCAGACATCCTGGAATGTGAAGTCAAGTGGGCCTTAGGAAGCATCACTACGAACAAAGCTAATGGAGGTGACAGAATTCCAGTTGAGCTATTTCAAATCCTAAAAAATGTTGCCCTCAATATGCTAGCAAATTTAGAAAACTCAACAGTGGCCATAGGACTGGAAAAGGTCAGTTTTCATTCCAATCCCTAAGAAAAGCAATGCCAACGAATGCTCAAACTACTGCACAATTGAATTCATCTCACACGCTAGCAAAGTAATGCCCAAAATTCTCCAAGCCAGGCTTCAACAATAAGTGGACCATGAATTTCCAGATGTTCAAGCCGGTTTTAGAAAAGGCAGAGGAACCAGAGATCAAATTCCCAACATCTGCTGGATCATTGAAAAAGCAAGAGAGTTCCAGAAAAACATCTATTTCTGCTTTATTGACTATGCCAAAGCCTCTCACTGTGTGGACCACAATAAACTGTGGAAAATTCTTCAAGAGATAGGAATACCAGACCACCTGACCTGCCTCTTGAGAAACCTGTGTGCAGGTCAGGAAGCAACAGTTGGAACTGGACTTGGAACAACAGACAGGTTCCAAATAGGAAAAAGAGTACGTCAAGGCTGTATATTGTCACCCTGCTTATTTAACTTATATGCAGAGTACATCAAGAGAAATGGTGGACTGGAAGAAGCACAAGCTGGAATCAAGATTGCTAGGAGAAATATCAATAACCTCAGATATGCAGATGACACCACCCTTATGGTAGGAAGTGAAGAAGAACTAAAGAGCCTCTTGATGAAAGTGAGAGAGGAGAGAAAAAAGTTGGCTTAAAGCTCAACATTTAGAAAATGAAGATCATGGCATCTGGTCCCATAACTTCATGGCAAATAGATGGAGAAACAGTGGTAACAGTGGCAGACTTTATTTTGGGGGGCTCCAAAATCACTGCAGATGGTGACTGCAGCCATGAAATTAAAAGATGTTTACTCCTTGGAAGGAAAGTTATGACCAACCTAGACAGCATATTAAAAAGCAGAGACATTACTATGCCAACAAAGTTCCATCTAATGAAAGCTATAGTTTTTCCAGTGGTCATGTGTAGATGTGAGAGTTGGACTATAAAGAAAGCTGAGTGCTGAAGAATTGATGCTTTTGAACTATAGTGTTGGAGAAGAATCTTGGGAGTCCCTTGGACTACAAGGAGATCCAACCAGTCCATCCTAAAGGAAATCAGTCCTGAGTGTTCATTGGAAGGACTGATGTTGAAGCTGAAACTCCAGTACTTTGGCCACCTGATGCATAAAGCTTACTCATTTGAAAATGCCCTGATGCTTGGAAAAATGAAGGCAGGAGGAGAAGGGGGTAACAGAGGATGAGATGGCTGGATGGCATCACTGGCTCAATGGACATGAGTTTGAGTAAACTCTGGAAGTTGGTGATGGACAGAGAGGCCTGGCCTGCTGCAGTCCATGGAGTCGCAAAGAGTCGGACACAACTGAGCAACTGAACTGAACTGAGCTGAACATTTGCTGATGCTTTTGACTCATGTCTGATTTAGTACCCCTTCTGTGGATTTTTCACTTTAGTTATTGTAACTGTTAGCTCTATAATTTCTTTTTGATTCTTTTAAAAAATAATTTCTTTCTCATTGCCAGTATCTCTTTTTGTTCCTGTATCATTTTCTTCTCTTTATCACTGTCTTCCTTTGTTTCTTTGTCGATCTTTAGGACAGAGTTTTTAAAGTATTTGTTTCTAGTAATTCCAAAATCTAGCATCCCTCAGAAATTGTTTTTTTCAATTTATATTATTTCTTTTTTCCCCCTTCATTCCTTTGATTGGGCTATACTTTCATCTAACTTTCTATGTCTTATGATATTGGTTGAGATGTGTACACTGGATTTTTAAACAAAATTCTAACTCTGGAAATCTGATTTGTGCCTTTGATAGGGTTTGCTTTGTATATTTGTTTGTTTGACTGTTGAAGCATTTTTCTTTGCCAGGAAACAGCCTGAGGTTAAAGCTTTAGGCCTTCTTGATATTTTATGAATCATTACCTTCTCATGGACCTGCATATAGCTTTCTAAATTCCACTATGTGAGGTTGTTTTTCGATGGCCTAATTCAGTGACTTGCTCCCAAGTGGACAAAAATGGGAAATTGAAAAAAATAAGCTTATCCTTTAAAGTTCCTGGAAATTGCATTTTCTAATGAAGGTTGAAATGACTGTGGTCAACTTTTGTGCCTCACCTCAATTATCACAGGCAGTAGTCAGCAATTAAATTTCAGACACACAGTATTTGGAGGTTAAAGTCTCTATTGCCTCTCATGGTGTCACAAATCACATCAGGAATACAGGCATGTTGGCTACTGTGAGGCTGGGTGATGACTGAAAGGCCTGAAACTGACTGAAATTAACCACAATTTCCACCCAGCCTTTCCACTGTGAGTTGCAAGTACTTGAGTCCTGAGTTCAAATATGGTTACTTCAGATAGCTTTTGCTAAAACAATTTTGTTTATGCAGAGAGAGAGGTCTTGGTGCTTCAGATTCTGCCCTGGTTTAACACCTAAGCATTGTATATTTTAATACAATTCAATATTTTTATGAAGATGCTTTTTTACATTAAATATTTAGAAGATATTGCTTCCACAAAACACTTTTTGAAAGTAATTTGGCTATGAATACAATAATTATTGTGAGCATCTGTAACTTAACATTGCAGGTAATTCTCTGTTTTCACTAAAGCTAGGGGGAAAAATGTCTTTGGGAGTTTAAGAAGAATATTCTTCAGTTATAACCTAGAATAGTATCAATAAAAATTATAATTTAGGGTAACATCATAGAGTGAACTACATAAATCTTTATTGTATTAATGTTATTAAAGTTTTCAATTATGTAAATAGAAGAATTATTGCTTAGGAGTATTCTAAGAATCTATGTTGTTACTTCAAGGATCAACCANTTGTATATATGCCTTATATTAAAATAAAACAAACAACAAAACAATGTTAGATTACATGGAAGGTTTAAAATCTAGGCACAAAGCTTACTGATTAACAGTAGTGAATGATTCAGTATTAGCTCATTGTTTAAATAAAATTCTGCAATATGTTTTCCTGCTAGCAATGCCAGGACAGCAATTACATATGTTGCTTTCACAGTTAATACTTTTTTAATATCTCAGTTAAATTGACAATAACAGTACCAATAACTTCTTTTAAAGCCCACTTTTTAATTAGAGTTTTTCCTAGATTCTAAAATAGCTGCCCCTCCCTCAAAAAATATAAACATCTGACCTTTTGTGGAAGCTGGGCAAGGGCTGATGCAATCATTTTAGACTTTTCTTCTGTGAGGTTTTTAACCATTGATCCCAGAGTAAACACCACGACTCCATTTTTTCCAGAACTTTGAACAAACTCTTCGAACTCCTGTAAAGAAAACAGTCTTTGTTATGTGAGAGTTTAGAGTTATGAGTCACACACTTTTCTCAATGTGCCTGAACTAAGAATGATTCTATTTTTTCATGTTAACCATTTCAGGGTACAGAATATGACCTGAAATCATTGGTTAATAGGCAAATTAAAAATGATTTAAATTGGAGGTTCCCTTTTAGCACATTAGAGACGTGTGTGTGTGTGTCTTTACAAATTATTGACTATATGTATCTTTTGCCATTGCTGAGCTCTTTACTTGTATCATTTGACTCTGATACATGGTAACTAAAGTAATATGTATACATTTGCAGATGAAAAAGCTGTCTCAGAAAGGTTAAGTAATTTGTCCAAGGCTATAGAGCTTCCCTGGTAGCTCAGCTGGTAAAGAATTCACCTCCATTGCAGGAGATCCCAGTTCCACTCCTGGGTGGGAAGATATGCTGGAGAAGGGATAGGCTACCTATTCCTGTATTCTTGAGCTTCTCTGGTGGCTCAGACTGTAAAGAATCCGCCTGCAATGTGGGAGGGCTGGGTTTGGTCCCTGGGTTGGTAAGATCCTCTGCAGAAAGTAACAGTTACTCATTCCAGAATTCTGCCCTGGAGAATTCCTTGGACAGAGGAGCCTGACAGGCTACAGTCCCTGGGGTCCCAAAGAGTTGGACACAACTGAGTGACTTTCACTTTCACACAGCTGTAGGTGTTAGCCAAATTTCTAAGTTACTTCAGCACAATTAAATATGCCATTTTACTTTGAATGTGATGTTATATGTGTCTATTATATTACTGTCATTCTCGAGTATGCATTATAAGAACTTCTGCATTACTTGTCCAGTCAGGAAGTTATATAGCCACCTCATTTCTAAATGTGCTGTGGAATCTTCTACCAAGAGAAAAAATAGGCAATATAAAACAAAACTGAAATTTAGAAAACAGAACAAAGTAACTGTATCAAAAGTATGTCATTATATTGACTGTGCTTCATTCAGTAGAAAATGAAAGATAAATCTTATTAGCATCCATGGCTAAATATGAGGTGAAGCACCAGAACTACTTAAGAATCAAATGTTATTCATTTGGAGCATTGTGGAGAACTGAATATAGTCATTGGCTTACTCATCATTTACCATTGTACGTGCACTAACTCTGAAACAGCCCACAAAAGTTGTTATTGTTCATGAAAAGGTTCAAATTTCAGCAGGTTCTCCATCATATTCCTTTCTATTAGAGCCTCAAACCTCATGATTACTTTACTCTTCACCCTGTTTATGCCTTACTTTGCACATTTGCATTGACTCTTGTAGCTGTATATAACATGTTAATTTAGCGCCCTTTGTTGTCTAATTTTTGTAATTAGGGATATTACTGAACCAACATTCAGTTCAGTTCAGTTCAGTCACTCAGTCGTGTCCGACTCTTTGCGACCCCATGAATCGCAGCATGCCAGGCCTCCCTGTCCATCACCAACTCCCGGAGTTCACTCAGATTCACGTTCATTGAGTCAGTGATGCCATCTAGCCATCTCATCCTCTGTCGTCCCCTCTCCTCCTGCCCCAGTCCCTCCCAGCATCAAAGTCTTAGCGATACAAATTATTCAAAAAATTCAATGTTATGAAAATGCTTGCTACATTGAAGAATCCTACTGATATCATAGATTTAAGAATCTTTGTTTTTTTTTTTTCATATGTGTGAGAGCATGTCATTATGTGACTGCTGAGATGTGATTGTGCTTTTGTAGTGTCCCCAGGGCCCTAGTGTTCTCTGGTGGGTGGACATGGGGAGATAGATTCACTGGAAAATCTACAAAGCTCTTATGCTTTCTGGACCCCCTGCAAAAAATAACAGATTGATCCTTGATGCCATATTATTGATGAATAAATACTTAAATACACACATTACACATACATATACACGCACATTAAACATTACACATATGTATACATACACATTAAACATTATACATACATGTGTGTTATTGGTCAATACTAAAACAGAAGAATTCTTCATATTTTTGAGCTATTAAATATACCTAATATGTTTATAAGCAAGCCTCACACTATTCCAACATTTGATTTCTAGGATTTTAGAACTGAATGTTTACAAGGCATAGGCAAGGCATTATTAAAAATTATGAAGAAAAAAAAAACTCAGAATACTTAAAGGATTACTTTCTGAGCTGAAAAAATGGCTTATGACAATGTAGAATGGATATCCAACATCATCTATCTTTTCAAAATATTGAACATTGTGCTTTAAGATTTTGCTGTGAATGTAAATATCTCTAAAAATAGTTTATCAATTTAAAAAACTTCATAAATACTTAATTACCTGTCTCCTGTGATTAAAACAGTGCGTTTAATAGCTGCTTGCTAGATACTGCATTGTATCTCATTCAGCATATACAAACATGAATTGACCATTTTCCCTCAAAATTGCTCCTTTCTCCTTCTTCACTTAGTAAATGACAATATTCTCTACTAAATTCCCATACAATATAGTAAATACAAAGGTATGACATACACAAGAAATAAAAAGCTAAGGATTAATTCTGAAACTGTCACTCTTAACTGCCACTTCCAGCCTATCTGAAAATCTGACTTTCTTTGTAAATATTCACCAAATCTTTCCATTTATGCTCAAAATTATTATCATATTTCAGTTTGGATTTCTATAAAATCTTCCTGAAACTATTGTACCTATTTCTCAGCCCATTCCATCTCAGCCCATTTAAATTGTACTCCATTCCAAATAATTCAATAACCAAAATATAGGAAGTGGTAAACTGTATCACGTTATTGCTTAAAACTTATACATTGATCTGTCATTAATATTAAATTTGAGGTGGAGAGTACTTGTACTATGCTGCGCTTAGCTGCTCAGTTGTGTCTGATTCTTTGTGACCCCGTGAACTGTAGCCCACCAGCCTCCTCTAATCCATGGGGATTTTCCAGACAAGAATACTGGGATGGGTTGCCATGCCCTCTTCAAGGGGATCTTCCCTACCCTGGGATCGAACGCAGGTCCCCTCCACTCCAGGTGGATTCTTTACCTTCTGAGCCACCAGGGAAGCTCAAAGACTGCTTAGTATTGCTCATTTGCTTTTTTCATAACTTATCCTATGATCATCTTTCCAGGCTAATTTCTTTCCTCTATTTAAACCAAACAAATAATTACTGTAAGTTCTGCCAGGATTTCGGGTGAGCCATCACACCTCTATTTGATGTTTTCTCTAAGTATCGTAAGTTCTCTACTATGTCCATTTCTTAGACTAGGTTATGCTGAATAACTTGCAACAAAAATCTCAGTGTCTTGGGGTTTCCCTGCTGTTCCAGTGATGAAGACTCTGCTTTCCAAGGCAGGGGACGCCTGTGTAATCTTGGTCAGGGAACAAAGATCCCACATGCTGCAGCAGCATGGCCAAAAATAAACAAGTAAATAAAAGGCTCAAGAATCTTAGTGTCTTAAAGCAACAGCTTCTTTCTTTTACCATATATCTATTATTCCATGTATTTTTCATCAGGATTCAGATTGACACACGCCGTTCACATCACAAAGGGAAAGAGAACTCTGGAGTAAGTGCATCTGACAATTAAGAGTTGGATATAGAAGTTTTACATGCCTCTTCAGCTCATACTCATTGCCCTGAGAATATTGGACAATTTCACTAAACTCAGGGGCTGGGAATTTTATTTTAGCTAAACATCTGGCATATTTGATTAGCATCAGTAATGATTACCACTATGATGTAGAAAATCTGGTAGCATAAAAGTCTAATGTGGATAAGTTCCGTTAATTCTTGTGTCTAGGCTTTCAGTTTGAATATCAAATACTAGAAATAATAAACTACAAATCATTCCAGGAGGTAAATACTGAGAGAGGCAAAAAGAAACACATTTAATTACCTTAGGCAAGGGTTTTGCAGGCTTGCAGTGCAGTCCTCCAACAAATTCAAAGTTAGGTAAGTAAGGGTGAGGAAATTCAAAATCCCAGCTAGTTCGAATCAACCACATTTCAGCTTTTCCCATAATCTCACATAATTTGGTAGATTTTCCTGAACAAAAATGAAAGATGATAGAGGGAAAATTATTTGATATGCTAGGTGGGACATGTTTTACCATCAAATTTTCTATGCAAAATCTGTAAAGAACCAATATTAGTTCTATGCAACCCAAGAGAAATCAATAGGCTTTTCCCCCTCCAAGAGTACAAAATACTGAGACTAGGAAGAACCAAACACAGAATTAAGTATGGAATAACCAAAGATCTTCTGCTTTATCTCTACCAACAAAATCTTTCAGCTTGAGCTACACCTGAGCCTTACTCCATGCTCAGGATCATCAGGTGCTCTTAGCAATGAACAAGAAACAGCCAGTGATCCTCAGCCTACTCCTCTTCTGGAATTCAAATGCTTCCCTGGTGGCTCAGAGGTTAAAGCGTCTGCCTGGAATGCAAGAGACCTGGGTTTGATGCCTGGGTAGGGAAGATCCCCTGGAGAAGGAAATGGCAACCCACTCCAGTACTCTTGCCTGGAGAATCCCATGGAGGGAGGAGCCTGGTGGGCTACATACAGTCCATGGGGTCGCAAAGAATCGGACACGATTGAGCGAATTCACTTCGTTGCTCCAAAAGCTTCTGATAGCTTTAAAACTAAGCAGCTTTTTAAATTGAACCACTGTTTTCTTTTCTGGTATTGGAAATCTCCTGTTACTACTAAGTATATCCTATCCAGAATGGAAATCTTATAATAAAAATCTTAAAGTGATTATCTGCTTTACAAAATTAGTTTCACAAAACTTCGTCCTCTTTGGTGAAGATAGAGCACTGCATTATAATCTGGTGGCAAAATATTTGCTATTTTGACCTACTTCCTGACAAAACTGTCCCCTTTCAAAAGAAATGGAAAGCATGTGAATATTAACATAATAGCAGCTCAAATTAGTGACTCTGAATTAAATCACTCTTCTTAGTTTGGAGCAAAAGTTTCATTTCTGAATTTATATAATTACTGTGGTATAAAAAACCTTATTCAGAGTGTCAGTGTTCTTTTGAAATATGTACTCCTGCTGCTGCTGCTGCTGCTGCTGCTAAGTCACTTCAGTCGTGTCCGACTCTGCGCGACCCCATAGACGGCAGCCCACCAGGCTCCCCCATCCCTGGGATTCTCCAGGCAAGAATACTGGAGTGGGTTGCCGCTTCCTTCTCCAACGCGTGAAAATGAAAAGTGAAAGTGAAGTTGCTCAGTTGTGTCTGACAGCGACCTTATGGACTGCAGCCCACCAGGCTCCTCCGTCCATGGGATTTTCCAGGCAAGAGTACTGGAGTGGGTCGCCATTGCCTTCTCCAATATGCACTCCACATCACCAATAAAAAGAAACTATAGCTATCTGGATTCTCACCACATGATTTTTTTAAAAAAATATTTTCCTTGATATTCTGAGTGCTGAAGTTTTGATTAGAAAATATGAGGGATTTTTGAGTTGTCAGGGAAACCTATCTGCTTAAGAGATCACAAGCAAATCTCAATAATTTAGGGGTCTGATTCTGGTAATGTCCAAGGTATTCAAATTCCAGTTTCAGATCTAATATAGACCTCATATTTGAGCCTTAAGTGTCAGCTATGGGTATAATTTTATTTTCTTTCTGAAATGCTTTGCTCCTCTGCTCTTTTAATGACAATTTTATTGACATACAATTTACACCATACAATTCTTCCTTTTAAATACACTATGTGGTCTTTTATGCTACCTTCTTTTATTTAGCAAGTTTTCAAGATTGATTCCTAAGGTCATATGTATCAGTACTTCAAGAATTTTTATTTCTGAATAATACTTTTATACAGATATACTTCATTTTTTTAATCCGTTCAGTAATTGTCAAATATTTGTGTTGTTTTCATATTTGGCTCAAGAATAATGTGGTTATGAGCATTAAGGTATGTAGCTTATGTGGATAAATGCATTCATTTTTCTTTGTTATAAGCCTATGAGTAGAATTATGGGGTCATATCATTGATTCGCCTTCTTTTGTTATCCAAATAATATGTTTTTAAGTTAAAATCTGCACTCTTTTGTTATTAATCTAATGTGCTTCAAACATCTTATTGAAAGGAAGACAATATTGTACAAAACCTATAACTGATCTGAAGATTGTGAGCCCATATCTCAAATTTGGAAAGCCATTTCCCAAAGTTCCAAAGCAATGCCACTTTTTGTATTATGATGTTGCATTTGTTGGATACTGGACAATTCAAAGATTATTTATATCTTTAGAAAAATGTATCTACATTCTATATTGCTATTTGTTAGTGATTTANTTTTCAGATTATTGATATATTCTCCAAAGAATATTTCAGGTGCCAAGAGCTAGGAAAGAATCAGAGACAAGGGTTATGTCCTATCACTAACTTCACACTAAAATATGTTCCTAAGCTGAGTATCAAACTGCTGGAACTAGGAGTACACAAAAATCTTAGATCCAGCTGTAGGTCAGTCACTTCTCAATCCACAGTTCAGAAAAAGTCACCAGGATGAGATATCAATGACCTTTTCTCAGTTTTGCCTTTTGTACCTTGTACTTTGGACAAGCGATGGGTGCAACAGTTTCTGCCTATTTTTAGGGTCAAGTCTAGAGAAATAAACACCTGTTTCTGTCACAAAATGCCTACAAACTGTCTCAGTGTTACATGTCTACCTGGATTAGGTCTTATGCCTTGTTGAACACACAACTTATTCCTGGGCAGAATACTTCATTAGAAACACTCACATTGTTTCTGAATTGTTGAATAAATGATTTCTCATAGAAATTTAAATGTGCGAAAAATAAGGAAAATGAAAAGATCTATATAAAACAAAAGATTACAACTATAAAGGAAAATTTTTAAATTTAGTAAT
>SJYQ01005611.1:699507-722721 GCA_006410935.1 Redunca redunca | reverse complement strand
GTAAAAAAAAAAAAAAAAAGCAACTTTAAAATGTATATAAAACTAAAACTGACTCCTAAAAGCCAAAGCAACCTGCAGGCATAACATTTCTGATTTCAAGTAATATTGTAAGCTATAGTGATCACAGCCATATGGTATAGGCATAAAAACGGGCACATGAACCAGTGGAACAGAATCAAAAGCCACAAAATAATCCCATACATATATGATCAACTAATATTTCACAAGAGAACCAAAAATATTCAATGAGAAAAGATCATCTTTTAAATAATCCTTACTGGAAAAAAAAAAAAAAGAAAGAAAGAAAAATGATATTCAAATGAAAAGAATGAAACTAGACTCCAATCTTACTCTACTACAAAATTAATTGGAAATGGATTAAAGATTTCAATGTAAGATCTGAAACCATAGAGTTCCTAGAAGAAAACATGGCAGAAACTTTTCTTGATATGAGTCTTGACAGTGATTTTTTAAACATGATACCAAAAGCATACGCAACAAAATTAAAAATAAGCAAATGGGACTACTTCAAACTAGAAAGACTATGAACAGCAAAATAAATGATCAACAACATGAAAAGGCAACCTATAAAATTAGGGACAATATTTTCAAACCATATATCTGATACAGGATTGCCATTCAAAATGTCTAAAGAACTCATACAACTCAGTACAAAAATAAAAAAATAATAATTTAATGTAAAAATGGGCATGCGTGCATGCATGCTAAATCACTTCAGTCGTGTCTGACTCTTTGTGATCCCATGGACTGTGTAGCCCACCAGGTTCCTCTGTCCATGGGATTCTCCAGGCAAGAATACTGGAGTGGGTTGCTATGCCTTTCTCCAGTAAAAATGAGCAAAGGACCTGAATAGACATTTTTCCAAAGAAGATATTCAAATGGCTAACAAGTACATAAATGGGTGCTCCCCATTGTTAATCAGGGAAACACAAATTAAAGCCACAATGAGATATCACCTCATGCCTGTTAATATGGCTGTCATGAAAAGACAGGAGATAACTAATGCTGGAGAGGATATGGAGAGAAGGGAGCCCTGGTGCATTGTTGGTAGGAATGAAAACTGGTGCAAAACTCTGGAAAACAGTACGCAGGTCCATCAAAAAATAAAATGATAAAACTACCACCTCCCATGTTCACTGCAGTGTTGTAGCATTGTTTACGGTAGCCAAAATATGGAAAAATTCTGAATGTTTTTCAACGGGTGAATGGATAAAGAAAATATGATTATATATACCATGAAATAGTATTAAGTCATGAGAAAAAAAAGACAACCTGTCATTTGCCTCAATATGGATGGAACTTGAGGAAATCATGGTAAGAGAAGTCAGAGAGGTAAAGACAAAGACTATGTGAAATCACTTAAAATGTGGAATATTAAAAAAAAAAAAAAAAACACCACACTAAACAAAAAAGAAAACGAACTCATAGAAGCTGAGAACAGATTGTTGGTTGCCAAATGCCAGGATTAGAAAGTGAGTACAATAGGTAGGTGAAGGTGGTGAAAGGGTACAAGCTTTCACTTATAAGATAAGTAAGTCCTGGGGATATGATGTACAGCATGTTGACTATATTTAGCAATACTGTATTGTATATATGAAATGAGTTAAGGGAGTAGATCTTAAAAGTTCTCATCTCAAAATTAAAAAGTTGTAACTATGTGAGATGATGACCATTAACTAGAGGTCTTGTGGTGATCACTTCACAATATGTATAAATACAAAATTATTACATTGTATGCCTGTGATAAAAAAAGATTAATTTGAAGCAGGGCAAAAAAAAAGCTTTTCTCTGCCATTTGAGCCACTCACCACCTTCCTCTTTAGTGTATATTGCATATCTATATTCCACATTAACTAGGTCTCTTTAGAAGACACAGGAATACCAACTCATCAAACAAACAAACAGACAAAACAATTTCCTTTGGCTAGCAAGGTAACTCTTTAGGAGAAAATATTTCTTCCTTAATCCTATAAGGTTTCATAATGACCCACCACTCGCTTTGGCCTATGTAAGTTGCCGGCATTACTCTGATACATAAACATTCGATGTATAACCCTCTATCTCAAAAACTCATATAACTGTGCTTTGACTTCTAATGAGAGGACTTTTTTCAGAACTTTCTAAAAAACTGTCTTCCAGGTTACAATCTTAAGGTTGGCTCATTTACAATTTGCAATTTTTTCCTACAGATTGACAGTATTTTGTTGACACCTAAAATTAATACGTAGTAACATGTCAATTATATCTTAAAAAATCTAACTGAATAATGCAAGCAGAAATGGCTGATAGGGCCCACATGGGGTCTCATTGATAAGACGGCTGGTTATTTGTGGTATAGCTATTAAACCATCAACCCCCATAACAGAGACCTGAGAGACCTTGGTTTTTCCAGAGTAGGAAGGCATAGCAGAGTAAGTGGCCCCTGTGTTAATGAGAAAGGAGATCAGCTTACCTGCCACTGTAGGAGTTACCCTGGGCTCCATAGAGGTGATGAGAGTTGGGGCCTGGGGCCTTGGGTATCTTCAGACTTCAGTGGCAAGTCTGAGGCAAGTCTGAGGAGGCTAGGCAGAGCTGGGTCAGAGGACTCCTGCTCTAGACCAAGAGGGGATGTCTGGATCCCTGAAGGCGGATTTGGGCAGTAAACCTTCCAATGACCCTTTATGCCACAGCTGGGATATGGACCTGGAGGGGCCCTTGGCTTTAGGCATGAGCGGGCCCAGTGGCCTTCTTTGCCACATTTGAAGCAGGGACCAGTTGGCTTCCTTTCTTTGTTGGTTGATGGAGGCTTGGAGCCATGTAGGGCAGTGGCTAAAAGGTGGTATTTCAGTCACCCTTGTAACTGATGGATGAAATGTGGGCTGGTGTGTGGATGTCAGTCCAGCAAGGCGAGTGAAGAGTCCTGTCCCAGAGCTCATCTCAGTTTCTTGGCATGGTCTAAGAGAGGGGACCACCGGATGTGGGCTTGTGAGAGGAGCCCACCCAGGATCTTCCCTCCTGAGTTTCGGCACCAAAATGTAATGCAAGTGCAGGGAAAAAGAGAGTGAGCTGGGCAGTCAGACAAGAAAAGGGAAATTTATTAGAGGGAAGAGAGAGGGTGACTGGCTCTTAAGGAGAACCAACATTCTCCCTTTTTGATGGAATCCTTCTTATACCCCACCAAAGGAAACTTCTCTGAAGGGATGGTCACATAGCTGGAGGTCTGGAATCTGGTGGTCTAACAGCTTTGAGAAGATAGGCACCAGTGAGATAACTGGATGTCATTTGGGCAATTTGGTCAATCTCACAGATCACTGTGCTTTATTCTTTGTTCGTGAGGTCAGCAGAAGGAGCCATCTTATCAATGAGACCCCATGTGAGCCCTATCAATGGCTTTCTCAAAAGATCTTCTGCAAAATCCTCCTTAACACAATTATATAAACAATTTTTTTAAATAAGCATATCAGTTATGCAAAAGGAAAAATGAAAGCATAAAAGGACTTGCTGAAACGGATAAAATCTTTGAGCTCAGGATCAAAGCTCAATAGCTCACTTCTAATCCGATTATGAATGGAACAGCAACAATAAGGCAACAATAAAATACATTTAAAAGTCTAGTTAGAGAAAAACATTTCTTGTTTCTTTCTCTTTTGGAAGGCAAAGAGCAGATGAAACCCATGTATGTTTATTTATTTTCCACTTTCTTACACATCACATTACAAGCCTGGGAATCAGCAAACCAAGCCTTCAGAGGATGCAAACAGAAGGCCTGAGAAACAGCAGATTAATCAGAAAGAAAACGGAAGGTAAAGTGCCCTATTCTAGGGGATCTTCCTGACCCAGGAATCATCAAACCCCTGTCTCTTATGTTTCCTGCATTGGCAGACAGGTTCTTTACTTCTAGCACCACCTGGGAAACCTGCATATAAAAAGAGAAGTAAACAAGAAAGAAGTAGCCCAAGGTTATGGAACTTAAACACTGTCAGATTTGGGTTTTGTACATATCCTGAAAAAAAAAATTAGCAGCATTGAATAAGATTTATGGATAATTGGAGAAGGAAATAGCAACCCACTCCAGTTTTCTTGCCTGGAGAATCCCAGGGACGGGGGAGCCTGGTGGGCTGCTGTCTATGGGGTCGCACAGAGTCGGACACAACTGAAGCGACTTAGCAGCAGTAGCAGTATACAGAATATTTGTTCTCTGATAAATTTTTAGTACTCAATAATCTAAAAACAAAAAAGGAAAAGTTTAAGAAAAGAATAAAGAAAGATATTCAAAATAGTTAAGAAACATGAGCTTGAGTATCACTCAAAGAAAAGCTTTTTTAAGTTTTCATACATTCAGATAAACATTTACATTTTCCATATGAAATAAGAATCTTATTACATGCAAATATCTCTTACCTAAAATCTTGCTGTAATATTCATCCCATTCTGGAAATACAAAATATGAATACATCAGGTCATTCACTGTATACGATAACCAGTTCTCCAGCCTCTGTGTAAAAGTCATGCTGTCTGTCAGTCCTGATATGGTGCCAGGAACATATGAAGAAGGCATAGGAAGCCCAGCACACAATCTCTCAATGACATTCCCGTAGGAAAACCGAAAGGAGTATATAAATGGAATATTGAGAAGCTCAGCTACTAATTCCCCACAGAAGCTTAAAGGGTCAGCAATACAGATATCAAACTTAGCTGCCTGAAGCCTGGTGAGCAACTCCTTGTTGGTGACAACACTGTCACAAATGCTTCTGGTTGTTGCTAAAAACATTTTCAACATTTTTGTCAGTTGTACTTGCCTCTCCCACCATGAAACTTTCGGCAGTTCAAAAGAAAGTGTGTAGAGATTAGCACTGAATTCTTCCATGAAACTTTCTTTACTTATTGGAATTTGAAGAATCTCCACGTTAAAGGGAATCTGGTTATGATCAAGCAGAGAACTTGTTGAAGGTACGAGGACAGTTATCTCATGCCCACCAAGGTGGAGTTCATCCAGAATAACCTTCAAATTAATCCAGTGACTAAAATCCATGGGCCATACAAGTATCTTTCCAGTCCTTCCAGAGTCAAAGAACCATAGATGCAGCATGAAAAGGACATAGAAGCCTTTCACAGTCTTCATAATCAACTCACTGAAACTAAATCTGGGCTTGAACCAAGTGCATGAAACTCAAAATCCAAACATCTCTCCTTGACTATCCCAATCAATTTATACTAGGTAGGATTGAACTTTGATTTATGTACTTTGCATTAAAGATTAAAGCAAAATGAAACTGCCTTGATGGGGGGAAAAAAAAAAACAGTCTATAATATCAATAAAATAATTAAGGGAAAAAGAGAAACACCTCAGAATGAGTTTCAAAAACTTCTTTTATGAGCTTTTCTGGTGGTTCATACGGTAGAGAATCTGCACTCAATGCAGGAGACTTGGATTCAATCCCAGGGTCAGGAAGAAATAGCTACGGAAAAAAACAAAACAAACAAAAACCTTCAGAATGAGATTTTCAAAACTTCTTTTCATGGATATCAAAAACAGAGGACATGAAGTTAGGCATCACTTCATAGTAATTTCTAAATAATGTTAAGAAAGTTCATCATCATTTGATGAATATTCAATTAAGACTAGATTTTTTGGATCTTTTCCTCTGATTTGATTTGAATGTTCATTGAACAGAATGGTCTCTCTAATATTTCTTTTACTGATGGCAGATTCTTTATCCACTGAGACACTGATATTCGTCTATAATTTTGTACCCACTCATATTTTGATTGTCTGGGAACTAATTATCTCTTCTTATTTAAGAAGGAATTCATTTTCAAGTAAAATATTTTAGGTCACATATTTTGTCTTTCAGAACTTTGAATATACCAAACAACTCTGTCCTGGCCTGCCAAGTCTCTACTCTTGGACACTCAGTTGTGTCCAACTCTTTGCAACCTTCACCATCCTTCACCATCTCCCAGAGCTTGCTCAAACTCATGTCCATAGACTCGGTGATCCCATCCAACCATCTCGTCCTCTGTCATCCCCTTCTCCTGCTGCCCTCAATCTTTCCCAGCATCAGGGTCTTTTCAAATGAGTCAGCTCTTTGCATCAGCTGGCCAAAGTATTGGAGTTTCAGCTTCAACATAAGTCTACCTAATGACATATAGAATTGATTTCCTTTAGGATGAACTGGTTGGCTCTCTTTGCAGTCCAAGGGACTCTAAGGAGTCTTCTATGACACCACAGTTCAAAGCATCACTTCCAGGGCTCAGCTTTCTTTATAGTCCAACTCTAACATCTACACATGACTACTGGAAAAACTATATCCTTGACTATATGGACCTTTCTGAGCAAGGTAATATCTCTGCTTTTGGTCATAACTTTCCTTCCAGGGAGCAAGCGTCTTTTAATTTCATGGCTGCAATCACCATCTGCAGTGATTTTGGAGCCCCCCAAAATAAAGTCTGCTACTTTTTCCACTGTTTCCTGATCTATTTGCCATGAAGTGATGGGACCAGATGTCATGATCTTAGTTTTCTGAATGCCGAGTTTTAAACCAACTTTTTCACTCTCCTCTATCACTTTCATCATCTGCTTCCCTGGTGGCTCAGAGGTTAAAGTTTCTGCCTGCAATACGGGAGGCCTGGGTTCAATCCTTGGGTCAGGAAGATCCCCTGGAGAAGGTAATGGTCAACCCACTCCAGTATTCTTGCCTGGAGAATCCCATGGATGGAGGAGCCTGGTGGGCTACAGTCCATGGGGTCACAAAGAGTGGGACACAACTGAAAGAGGCTCTTTAGTTCTTCTTTGCTTTTTGCTATAAGGATGGTGTCATCTGCATATCTGTTGCTGCTACTGCTGCTAAGTCACTTCAGTCACGTTGGACTCTGTGCGACCCCAGAGATGGCAGACCACCAGGCTCCTCCGTCCCTGGGATTCTCCAGGCAAGAACACTGGAATAGGTTGCCATTTCCTTCTCCAATGCATGAAAGTGAAAAGTGAAAGTGAAGTCTTCAGTTGTGTCTGACTCTTTGCGACCCATGGACTGTGGCCTACCAGGCTCTTCCATCCATGGGATTTTCCAGTCAAGAGTACTGGAGTGGGTTGCCATTGCCTTCTCCTCTGCATATCTGAAGTTACTGATATTTCTTCCAGAAATCTTGATTCCAGCTTGTGCTTCATCCAGCCCAGTGTTTCTCATGATGTACTCTGCATAGAAGTCCATTTCTAACTGTTGCTTCCTGATCTGCATACAGGTTTCTCAAGAGGCAGGTCAGGTGGTCTGGTATTCCCATATCTTGAAGAATTTTCCACAGTTTATTGTGATCCACACAGTCAAAGGCTTTGGCATAGTCAATAAAGCAGAAATAGACGTTTTTCTGGAGCTTTCTCACTTTTCCGATGATCCAGCAGATGTTGGCAATTTGATCTCTGGTTCCTTTGCCTTTTCTAAAACCAGCTTGAACATCTGGAAGTTCACAGTTCATGTATTGCTGAAGTCGGGCTTTGAAAATTTTGAGCATTACTTTACTAGTGTATGAGATGAGTGCAACTGTGTGGTAGTTTGAGCATTCTTTGGCATTGCCTTTCTTTGGGATTGGAATGAAAACTGACCTTTTCCAGTCCTGTGGCCAATGCTGAGTTTTCCAAATTTGCTAGCATATTGAGTACAGCACTTTCACAGCATCATCTTTTAGAATTTGAAATAGCTCAAACGGAATTCCTTCACCTCCACTAATTTTGTTCATAATAATGTTTCCTGAGGCCCATTTGACCTCTCATTCCAGAATGCCTATCTCTAGGTGAGTGATCACACCATTGTGTTATCCGAGTCATGAAGATCTTTTTTGTATTGTTTCTGTGTATTCTTGCCACCTCTTCTTAGCATCTTCTGCTTCTGTTAGGTCCATACCATTTCTGTCCTTTATTGTGCCCATCTTTGCATGAAATGTTCTCTTGGTGATGTACTGAAAGTGAAAGTGAAAGTGAAAGTGAAGGCACTCAGTCATGTCCAACTCTTTGTGACCCCATGGACTGTAGCCCACCAGGCTCCTCCAACCATGGGATTCTCCAGGCAAGAACACTGGAGTGGGTTGCCATTTCCTTCTCCAAGGAATCTTCCCCACCCAGGGATTGAACCCAGGTCTCCTGCAATGCACGCAGACACTTTAACCTCTAGGGGTCCAAATTTCATTTTCCTCCATATGATTATCCAGTTTCCTCAGTACTATTCATAGAAGAGATGACCATTTTCCTATTGTTTTTGTTTTTTTTGTCAAATATTATTCAATTTTATAGGTGAAGGTTTATAATCCTATTCACTCATCTATGTGTTTTTTATGATAATACCATATTTTTAAAATGTCTATAGTTTTGTAACAGAGTTTAAAATAAGAGGTGGCATGCTTCCAGCTTCATTCTTATTTCTCAGGACTCCTGTGGCTATTTCAGTTCTTTGTGACTTCATAAATATTTAGGACTTTTTTTTTTTTTTCCATTTCTGTGCCCCAAAAGGCTTTAAAAGCTGGTCATTCAACTCGCTCTTCCTAGCTAGGTTCCTAGAGGAACTCATTCTAGCTGCGAAGTTCTCTCTTGGAGCTAAGCAATGCTGGCTTGAGAATATGATGATACAGCCAGGAGCAAGCTGTCTTCTTCATTCTGAACTGTGTGACTGTTCTCAGGTGTGTTTGTTTGTTTTTGTTCCACAGTGTTGCTGAAATATCATAAGTGGACTTTAGATCTCTCAAAGATNTTCATTCAAAGCATTAAGCAGGTCAGAACTCATCATTCTATGCAAGTCTAATTCAACAGCTGTCCCTTTGGCTTTTACTCAAGCAACATTATCAAGCTGATCACCCAACAAGGGAATTCCCACCATAGGGACCTATGGTAAACAGCTTCATAGATCCCATTGGTTCCACAGTGAGTGATAAAAGCTCTGGTTTTGGAATGGCCTAAAAAGAAAAAAGAAATATATATATATACACACACACACATACACAAGTGTTTAAATGGTAATAGCTCCACAAACAGAAAATCGTGGCACCTGTATAAATCATTATTTCAATTAGGTAACATCTTCTATATAACTCTGTGCTGTGAGGCCATATATAAATTCCAAGCTCCAAAGAAGACAGTAATTGATTGGCTAAGCATCATTTAGTAATTCCAGCAGTTAAGTAATTCCACAAACCTCTGAAAGTTTTGTGTAGAGTTAAATGTGGAGAGTACTTGCCACTGGACAGGTTGTTGGGGTGAGGATACTTTAATAAACAGGAATGGAGGAATTTAAGTAAACAAATGCTTGTGTGAATGGGAAATTGAAGGTGAGATATGCAGGGTTTCAATGAGAGAATGTTGGCTTCACAGGCTAGAAAGATCAACTAGTGAAAGTTCATGAAATATATGTTTAAGAAAACAGGATTTTTTATTTGAATTTATAGCAATCTGGTCACTCGGTCATGTCAGACTCTGTGACCCCATACAATGCATGGAATTCTCCAGGGCAGAATACTGGAGTGGGTAGCCATGCCCTCCTTCAGGGAATCTTCCCCACCCAGGGACTGAACCCAGTCTCCCACGTTGTAAGTGGATCCTTTACCAACTGAGCCACCAGGGAAGCCCATTGGAATCTGGAAGCATTTATAATATGATAGATAATAAAATGGTGTTTCACATTTTTTTTTTTTTTCCAGATACTTACTGTGGGGAGAGTACAGAGAGGTGGGAGAGAATGGACACAGACAGTCAAAGAATGCTGCAGTATTCTGTACAAAAGTTAATGAGAACTTGATTTAAACATATTTTCCTTTACCCTGATGCTGAAGTGGGAGAGTTTGCATCATAAATGGGAAAATTATAAATGTCATATTTATGTTAAAGCTTGATAAAGATTCTGTCCTTGACTAAAGTCTAGTCAGGCTCTTCCGAACTCTCTTCTCAACCAGGTCCTGATTTGGAAGCTTGATTGTTAATCCCTGCATCACTCAGTTTTAGCAAACATCCTACTGAGTCAGTTTGGCTAGACTTCTCCCACCTTGGTATTTGATCACCTTTTTCACTGTTGATTCATCCTTACCATCTTCCACCCTGGCCTGCATTAAGCATGCATCTGATTAGGTTGGTTTTTGCCAGAGTCCCCTTCTCTGTGTCACTGACAATCAGTTCAGTCAATCAGTACAGCTCTTTGCAACCCCTTGGACTGTAGCCTCATCAAGCTCCTGTGCCCATGGAATTCTCCAGGCAAGAACTGGAGTGGGTTTCCATTCCCTTCTTCAGAGGATTTTCCCAACCCAAGGACTAAACCCAGGTCTCCTACATTACAGGCAGATTCTTCACCATATAAGCCACCAGGCAAGGGAGTAAACTTTGAGCAAACTCCAAAAGATGATGAAAGACATCATGATCAAGGAAGCCTGGCATGCTGCAGCTCATGTGGTTACAAAGAGTCAGACACGACTGAGAAACTGAATAACCCATATCTCTGATGTTTCCTCTCAGGAATTTTCTATCTGGTGACTCCCCACTCTGCACTTTGACCACTTTTCCCTTTTGTACTCAGCTGAATCCAGTCTCTCCGACTTACTGTAGTAGTAACTATATTTATCATGATGGTCTTGAATAAAGTGTGCCTTACACTCTTAGCAAGTGTCATGAATATTTTTTTCTCTAGAAGAAATGTGAAGAAGACAAAAAAAAATTTTATTTTGCTTATTTTGAATGCAAACTTGTTCAATTTATTGGTTATTGAATAATTGTTCACATTATCCCTCATTCAGTTCTATTTAATATTCTTTTCTTTGGTCTTACCAAGAAGATCATTCTGTAGAATCCATTCATATAGCTGGGTATTGGCTCCTAATATTTCTGGTTTCTTTCCTGTGTATCTCCACAGAACCTGTTAAGACAAATGTCTTTACACTATTAGAAGATTTTTAGGTTTTTCACATCCTATCAGAGGAAGCCAGCTAACCCAGAATTAATTTGGTTCAACAACTCCAAGTAATACACAAGCAAACTGAGGCCCTATGTAAGCAATTAATGTTTTTAAATATTGACCTTATAGACATATTTTCAAGTGCTTGCAAAACTCTTAATCATTAGGCTGTCATCATCAGATTAATTCTCATTTAGGAGATAAAGAACAAAAAGGTAATCTGTACCAGAGGGAGATCTGTACCTTTATCAGGCTTTTGTATCAGGGTGAATCTGATCTCATGAAATTATTTAGTACATGTTTCTCTTAAATTTTTTTGAAGATTTGAAAAGGATTAGTTTGATCATTTAATTTTTTTAAAGTTTAATAGAATTTACCAGGTCTATTATCTCTCTAGGATTTTTCCTTTTGGGGGAGACTTTTGCTTATTTATTCAATCTCTTAATTTGACATAAATCTGTTGAAATAATTGATTTTTTACTCAGACTCACAGATACAGAGAACTAGTGATTGTCAGCGAGATAGGGGGTAGGAGTGATATATGAGTAGGGGGAAGTGGGAGGTACAAACTGTTGTGTAAAAGACAGACTCAAAGATCCCTTGTTCAACACAGGGAATAGAGTCAATATTTTGCAATAACTGTAAATTGAAAGAAACCTTTAAATTTGGACAAATTTTTCAAAAGTTAATTAATTTGAGGATTCTTGGGTTGGTAGACATGTAATTACATAATTATGATGCAACCATTTTGCTTGGTTTCTACCAATATAGAAAAAACACATATAGTAATAATAAATATAATACTGGAATCTAATACTATTATGTAGATAGATGATCAAAGCAATTCAATAGTTGTTATACAAATAAATTTTTATAAATTAGCAAAAAGCTTAAGTAAGGTGAGTTTTTCAAGGTATTTATCCATAGCCTCTAGCTTGTCTAATTTTGTTTTACAATTTTTATAATAGCTTTTTTTCTCTTCTAGTTGTATTGATATATAACTGACATACATGTATGCTAAGTCGCTGAGTCGTGGCCAATCCTTTGTGACCCTATGAACTATAACCCACCAGGCTCCTCTGTGCATGGGATTCTCCAGGCAAGAATACTGGAGGGGAGCCATTCCCTTCTCTTCTGACCCAGGGATCAAATCCACATCTCTTATGTCTCCCACATTGCAGGCAGATTCTTTACTAGCTGAGCTACCTGGGAAGCCCCATCTCTCATGTTATATAGGTACAAATTTGAAAATATAGAAATTCTTTCTTCCCTTGAGATGAGAACTCACTCTCCTAACAATTTCTGTGTATAACATACAGCAGTGTTTATTAAATTTACGATGTATATTGCATCTTTGGTATTTATTTGGTTTGGAAGTGTGAACCTTTTAGCCACCTTCTTCCAGTTGACCCTTCCCCAATCTTCTGCTTCTGAACACCAAAAATCTGATCTATTTTTCTTTGAGTTTGTTTAACTCTTTCTTGTTTTGAAGTATGATATCTCAGTTGATAAAGAATCTGCCTGCAATGCAGGAGACCGTAGTTTGATTCCTGGGTCTGGAAGACTGGAAGATCCCCTAAGAAGGGATAGGCTACCCACTCCATTATTCTTGGGCTTTACTTGTGGCTCAGCTGGTAAAGAATTTGCCTGCAATCCGAGAGACCTGGGTTCAATCCTTGGGTTGAGAAGATCCCCTGGAGAAGTGAAAGGCTACCCATTCCAGTATTCTGGCCTAAAGTTGAACACGACTGAGTGCCTTTCACTTTCACTTTCTTTCACAGCAGTATGTTTCTGGTAGACAACATAGTGATTTGGGTTCTCTATATATTTCAAAATGATCACAACAGTAAACCTAGTTACAATATATAACAATATTACATAGTTACTGTATATACTCCCCTCATTCTGCTTGGCAAAAACATACATATATATGTAAAAGATATGATTATTTTAAGTTGATGATCTTTTAAGTTCAAATGCACTTTAAGAATCTTGTGTTTTTACTCCCCTACCACACTTAGTGTTTTTGAAACTGCATTTTAAATCTTACTGTTTTGTGTATCCCTTAACTACTTATCAAAGTATACATGATTGTACTACTTTTGTTTTTTAACCTTCCTTCTTGCTTTATGCTGGCTGATTTACTAGCACTATGGTATATTTCTCTTCACCATGAGATGTTTGCTTTTGTAATTTTCATGATTCTAGATGTGGTCTTTTCTTTCTCACTTAGAGAAGCCCCATTAACATTTCTTGTATACCTGGTTTGGTGGTACTGAATTCTTTTAACTGAATTCAGTTAAATTGGTTATGAATAGAATAATTATTGTGAGCATTCATAGCTTAAAACTACATGTAATTCTTCATTTTAAGTAAGGGTAGGTGAAAACTTGTCCCCAGTTGTTTAAGAACATCACTTAGTTATAACATAAAATGGTATCAATAAGACTTTTAATTTGTCAGAACATTGTAGAGTGAACTGCAGAATTCTTTACTGTATAATTAAAGTTTTCAATTGTTTATATACAAGAAAAGCTATTTAGGCTTATTCTAGGAGTCTAAATTGTCAGTTTCAGGCTCAACCAGGGCCTGGTTCAAATTCATTAATGGAAAGGAAATACAGTCCCAAGGTATTCTGTGAACCAAGATTATATTTTAAAATATCTATTCCTTAATTATCCATCATGGCAGTTGAACTTGTGTATAGGTCTAATATTTGAAAAAACAAACAGGAACAACAAAACAATGTTAAATTACACAGAAGCCTTAAAACCTAGGCACAAAGCTTACTGATTAACAGTAGTGAATGATAAGTTTCATTCATTATTTAAAGAAACCTCTGCAATATGTTTCTTATTTGTAATGCCAGGTTTAAAGTAGGATACCAATTAAATATCCTGTTTTAATGTTTAATACTTTTTCTTTACAGTTTAGTTAAATTGACATTGTATGTACATGCTTAGTCTTTCAGTGGTGTCTGATTCTTTGTGACCTCATGGACTGTAACCCACCAGGCTCCTCTGTCCATGGGAATTCTCCAGGCAAGAATACCTGAGTAGGTTGTCATGCCCTCCTCCAGAGATGAAATCCAGGTGTCCGAATTTGCAGGCAGGTTCTTTACCATTGGAGCCACCAGGGACAATGCCAATAACTTTTCCTACATTTTAAGCTCAGTTTTAAGGAGATCTTCATTGATGTTAAAATAACTGCCCCTCAGAAAATAAGATTATCTGACCTTTTGTGGAGTCTGGGCAAGGGTTGATGCAATCATATTAGACTTTTTTCTGTGAGATTTTGGACCACTGACCCCAGAGTACATACCATGACTCCATCTTTTCCAGAGTTTTGCACAAACTCTTCTAACTCCTGTAAAGAAACTAACCTATGAAATATGAAAGTTTATAAGTTATAAGAATGAGTCACACACTTTTCACAATGTGTCTGAATTATTAGAATAACCATTTAGGAGTATAAAATATGACCTGAAATAATTGGTTTTTAGGAAAATTATAATGATTTAAATTGGAGGTTCCTTCTCAGCTCTTTAGAGGTGTGTCTGTGTGTATGTATGTGTTTGTGTTAACAAATTATTGACTACGTGTATCTTTTGCCATTGCTGAGCTCTTTAGTTGTATCATTTAACTTCAGTTCAGTTCAGTAGCTCAGTCCATCACCAACTCCTGGAGTTCACTCAAACTCAGGTCCATTGAGTCGGTGATGCCACCCAACCATCTCATCCTCTGTCATCCCCTCTCCTCCTGTCCCCAATCCCTCCCAGCATCAGAGTCTTTTCCAATGAGTCAACTCTTCGCATGAGGTGGCCAAAATACTGGAGTTTCAGCTTTAGCATCATTCCTTCCAAAGAACACCGAGGGCTGATCTCCTTTAGAATGGACTGGTTGGATCTCCTTGAAGTCCAAGGGACTTTCAAGAGTCTTCTCTAACAGCACCGTTCAAAAGCATCAATTCTTCTGCTCTCAGCCTTCTTCACAGTCCAACTCTCACATCCATACATGACCACAGGAAAAACCATAGCCTTGACTAGACGGACCCTTGTTGGCAAAGTAATGTCTCTGCTTTTGAATATGCTATCATTTAAGTTAGATATATTATAATCTTCAGAGATATGTATACATTTGCAGATGAGAAAGCTATCTCAGAAAAGTTGAGTAATTTGTCTAAGGCTACAGAGCAGTAATTGGCAGAGGCAAATTTCTAAGTTAAGCTTGTTTTTTGTAGAGCCAATGAGTATATTCAATACACATTATTCCATTCTGACACTCCACAATGCTCCAAATGAAGAACTTTTGATTTCTTCTTTAAGTTAAATAGTTCTGGTGCTGCACTTTGTTAGCCTTCGGATGCTAATAAGATTATCTTTCACTTTTCAGTTTAGTCACAGACAGTATAATGGCATACTTTTGAGGTATTTACGTTTTTTCTGTTGTCTAAGTTTCAACTGAGTGTACATTGTTTCCATGTTTCTCTTTGTGTGAGCTACCGCAAGCATAGTTAGAAACAAAGTAGCTGTATAATTACTACAGTGCTTACAACTGCATTCATTCATGCTAGCAAGCTTATGCTCAAAGTCCTTCAAGCTAGGCTTCAGCAATACGTGAACTGAGAACCTCCAGATGTACCAGTTGGTTTTGAAGAGGCAGAGGAACCAGAGATCAAATTGCCAACATTCCTTGGATCCTAGAGACAGCCAGGGAGTTCCAGAAAAACTTCTACTCGTGCTTCATTGACTATGTTAAAACCTTTAACTGTGTGGATGACAACAAAATGTGGAAAATTCTTAAACAAATGGGAATAACAGACCACCTTATCCCGTCTCCTGAGAAACCTGTATGAGGGTCAAGAAGCAACAGTTAGAAACAGTTAGGGAACAACTGATTGGTTCCAAATTAGGAAAGGAATATGACAAGGCTGCTTATTGTCGCCTATCTATTTAATTTCTATACAGAGTACATTATGTGAAATGCCAGCCTGAATGAATCACAAACCGGAATCAAGATTGTTGGGAGAAATACCAACAATCTCAGATATGAAGATGAAGCCCCAATACTTTAGCACCTGATGGGAAGAGCCAACTCACTGGAAAAGACTCTGATGCTAGGAAAGATTGAAAGCTAAAGGAGAAAGGGAAGCAAAGAATGAGTTGGTTAAACAGCATCACTGACTCAACAGACATGAATCTGAGGAGACTCTGGGAGATAGTGGAGGACAGAGGAGCCTGGCATGCTGCAGTCTATGGGGCTGCAAAGAATCAGACACGACTTAGTGGCTGAACAATAGAAGCCACTCTAATGGAAGAAAGTGAAGATAAACTAAAGAGCCTCTTGATGAGGGTGACCAAGTAGAGTGGAAAAGGTAGTTTGAAACTCAACATTCAAACAACTAAGATCATGGCATCCAGTCCCAACACTTTATGGCAAATAAAAGGCAGGGAGGGAAATAGAAGCAGTGACAGACTATTTTCTTGGGCTCCAAAATTCCCTGAGGATGGTGACTGCAGCCAAGAAATTAAAAGATGGGTGCCCACTGGAAGGAAAACTATGATAAACCTAGATAGCATATTAAAAACCAAAGACATCACTTTGCTGACACAGGTCCTTATACTCAAAGTTATGGTTTTTCCACTAGATATATATGAATATAAGAGTTGGACCATAAAGAAGGATAGTTTAGTCACTAGGTCGTGTCCATTTCTTGCAACCCCATGGACTGTAGCCTGCCAGGCTCCTCTGTCCATGAGATTCTCCAGGCAAGAATACTGGAGTGGGTTTCCATTTCCTTCTCCATGGAACTTCCTGACCCAGGAATCAAACCGGGGTCTCCTGCATTGCAGGCAGATTCTTTACCAACTGAGCTATGAGGGAACCTCAAATAAGAATGAGCACTGAAGCACTGATGCTTTTGGACTGTAATGTTGGAGAAAACTTGAGAGTCTCTTGGACTGCAAGGACATCAAAACAGTCAATCTTAAAGGTAATCAATCCTGAAAGTTCATTGGAAGGAGTGATGCTGAAGCTGAAGCTCCAGTACTTTGGCCACCTGATGGAAAGAGCTGATTCATTGGAAAAGAGTCTGATGCTTGGAAAGATCGAAGGAGCAGGGGCTGGAAGAGGATGAGTTGGTACATAGCATCATCAACTCAATGGACAGCAATTCAAGAAAACCCTGGGAAATAGTTTGAGGAGCTTGGCATGGTGCATTCCACAGGGTTGCAAAGAGATTGACAGGACTTCGCAACTGAACAACAACAGGTTGATAGAATAGCAACATTGGGACACATCCCGTTGACATCACAAAGGAAATAAGAACTCTGGAGTATCTAGCGAGCTAAGTCGCTTCAGTCGTGTCCAATTCTTTGCGACCCTATAGACTGTACCCTGCCATGGGATTCTCCAGGCAAGAACACTGGACTTTGTGACCCTATGGACTGTAGCCTGCCATGGGATTCTCCAGGCAAGAACACTGGAGTGGGTTGCCATACCCTCCTCCAGGAGATCTTCCCAACCCAGGAATCAAACCCAAGTCTCCTGTAGCTCCTGCATTGTTGGCAGATTCTTTACCACTGAGCCACCGGGGAAGCCCCTGGAGTATCTGGACCTAACAATTATGTGTTGGACCTGGAAGTGATACATGCCGCTTCAGCTCATTTTCATTGGTCAGAGAGTTTTGCACAATTGTACTAAACTCAAGGACTAGGGGCATTATTGTTGTCAAATATCTGGCATATTTGTTGAGCATCACAAATGATTACCACAATAATGAATTAAATACTTCTGGTAGCATAACAATCTAAGGTGAATAATTCCCGTTAATTCCTGTGCCCAGGTTTTCAGTTTGAGTGTTAAATACTAAAATAATAAGCTGGAAATCATTCCAGGAAGTAAGTACTCAGAGAAGTAAAAAGAAGCATGGTTAACTACCTTAGGCAGGGGCTTTGCAGACTTGTACTGCAGTCCTCCAACAAATTCAATGTTAGGTTAAGTAAGGGTATGGAAATTCAAAATTCTGTTCAAATCAACATTTCAGCTTTTCCCATAATCTCACATAATATGGTAGGTTTTCCTGAACAAAAATGAAAGATAATAAAGGGAAAACTATCTGATACATGTATTGCCATCAAATTTTCTGAGTAAAGTCTTTAAAGAACCTATATTAGTCTTAGGCAACCCATGAAAAATCAATAGTTCTTCTCCCACCAAGAGTACACAACACTGAGATTATGAAGAAACAAATGCTGATTTAAGCATGGAACAAACCAAAAGCCTGTTGCTTTCTCTCTGTTTGAGCTAAAACTGAGCCTCACTCCATGCTCAGAATCAGCACTTGCTTCTAGCAGTGAACAAGAAACTCAGCCAGTGATCCTCAGCTCTCTATGTTAGAGTCTCCTTCTCTTCTGGAATTCCAATTTATCTCATCCTCCTCACTCCAAAAGCCTTTGATAGCTTTAACAATGACTTTTGTAATTGACTCTTTTTTTTTTCTTTCTTTCTTTCCTGGTGTTTGGGAGTGTGCTGCCACAACTAATCACATCCTATCCAGAAAGGAAATCTTACCATAAAACTTTTAAAGTGATTCTTTCATTTTATACAAAATGAAAGTTTCTGTTTCCTAAGGCTTTGTCCCCTTTTGTGAAAATAGAGCATTGCATCATAATCTGGCAGCTAAATATTTGCTCTTTTGACATATTTGCTGACAAACAGTACAAAAGAGTTCCCTTCCAAACAAAGTGGAAAGCAAGTGAATATTTACAGAATAAGAGTGCAAGTAAGTGACTCTGAATTAAATCGCTTTCCTTAGTTTGGAGCCTGAGCTTTGTTTCTGAATTCTGTATAAATACTGCTCTCTGTGTCACTGAGAGCAGGAAATCGTAGCTCCCTGGTTTCTCACCATAAGGCTTTTTGAATATTTTCCTTGGTGTTCCAAGTGTGCTAAAGTTTTAATTAGAAAGCGTGAGGATTTTGATCTGTCAAGAAAATCTATATACATAAGAGATCACAAGCAAAACTCTGTAGTTTAGTGGTTTGATTCTGGTAATGTCAAAAATCAAAATCCAATTTCAGACTCAGTATATATTGCATTTTGGAGCCTTACTGGTGTCAGCCAAGGGTATAATTTATTCTCTTTGTGAAATGTTTTATTCCCATGCCCTTAAGCCTATGAAGGTTTTATTAGGATAGAATTTAAATATCATGTAATTATTCCTTTTATCTAAACATCTATATAGCTTTTTGTATATTTATAACACCGTGAAACCATCACCATCATTACATTTTAGAAATTTTCATTACTCCCCAGAGAAATCCTGTATCCATTGATGGCCATTCCCCATTTCTTCCTCTTCTCAGCCCCTGACAACCACTATTCTACTTTCTCTCTCTCTTTCCCTATTTCAGAAAAACCTTGTTTCACTTAATATAAATGAAAACATACACTATGTGATTTTTGTGCCACTTTCACTTAGCATAACATTTTCAAGGTTCATAGAGTGGGAAAATGTATCAATATTTCATTACTTTTTGTTCCTGAATACTATTTTTGCAAGGATATTGTGCATTTTTTTTCATCCACTCATCAGTTGATAAAGATTTGGCTTGTTTTCTTATTTGGCTACTAAGAATAAGGCAGCTATGAGCACTCATGTATGTGTTTTGTGTGGGAAAATGGATTCATTTTTCTTGGTTATAGACTTATGAGTAGAATTGTGGGATCATGTCATTGATTTGCTTTATTTCATATCAAGATACTGTTTTGTTGTTAAATCTCTGCTGCTGCTACTGCTAAGTCGCATCAGTCGTGTCCGACTCTGTGCGTCCCCATAGACGGCAGCCCAACAGGCTCCTCGGTCCCTGGGATTCTCCTTAGTAATCCACTGTGCTTCAAACATCTTATTGAAATGAAGACAATATAGTAGGGAAACTAAAAACTATATCAATTATTGATATAATTGATCTGGATGAGCAGCACAGTAACTGACCTTCAGAAGTTGATAATGACCAACAGAAAGGACCATGAAGCTGATCGTCTTACATCTATGAAATTTAAAAAGACCCCAGTAGACAAACCAGTCCTGAGAAAAAAGAATAACCCACAGGCATCACACTTTCTTGTTTCAAATAATGGTATAAAACTATACTAATCAAGGTCATATGGTACAGGTATAAAAACAGACACATGAGCCAACAGAACACAACCATAACACAATCAGAATCCCAGAAATAAACTCATGTGTATATATATATATATATATATGTATGGTCAACTAATATTTCACAATGGAACCAAAAATACTCAATGGAAAAAGACAGTCTTTTAAATAACTCTTCCTGAAGAAATGAATATTTTCATGCAAAAGAATAAAAATAGACCCCAATCTTATTCCACTACAAAAATTAACTAAGAATGGGCTAAAGACTTTGATGTATGACTTGAAACCATAAATTTCCTAGAAGAAAATATGGTAGAAATTTTCTTAATACAGTTCCTGGCAATGATTTTTTTAAATTAACACCATAAGCATAAGCAACAAAATTAAAAATAAACAAGTGGGACTAATTCAGACAAAAAGACGATGCATAGAGAAAGAAATGATCTGCAAAATGAGAAGGCAACTCATAGATGAGAGATAATACTTGTAAACCATATATCTGATTCAGGGTTATGATTCAAAATGTCTAAAGAACTCAAATACAATTCAGTACCAAAAGTCAATTTTATAAAATTAGCAAGGGATCTGAATATAGAATTTTTTTCCAAAGAAGATATTCAAGTGGCTAACAAGTACATAAAAAGATGCTCACCATTGCTATTCAGGGAAATGCAAATTAAAACCACAGTGAAATCTTAGGTTGGTGGGAAAATAATTTCAGTCTTGCATTGTTGACCTTTGACATTTGATATTGGAATATATTCTTAAATGTGGTTATGATATACATCATTTTAATATGTATTTCTTGCTTTATTTTGTGCTAATGAATTATTACTTGCTATTTATTTTATGTATGTTTTAGACTATGGAAATAATGTTAGACAAAAAGCAAATTCTAGTGATTTTCTTATTTGAGTTCAAAATAGCTCATAAAGCAATGTTGACAACTCACAACATCAGCAATGCATTTAGCCCAGGAACTACTAATGAACGTACAGTGTAGAGGAGGTTCAAGAAGTTTTGTGAAGGAGGCTAGAGTCTTGAAGATGAGCAGCACAGTAACTGACCTTCAGAAGTTGATAATGACCAACAGAAAGACCATGAAGCTGATCGTCTTACATCTACATGAGAAGTTGCCTAAGAACTCTGCATCGACCATTCTACAGTTGTTCTGCATTTGAAGCAAACTGGAAAGGTTATAAAGCTCCATAAGTGGGTGCCTCAAGAGCTGACTGCAAGTTAAAAAAAATCATTATTTTAAAATGTCATCTTTTCTTCTATGCAGCAAAAAAGAACCATTTCTGTATTAAATTGTGACATGCAACAAAAAGTGAATTTTATACAATAGCCAGGAATGACCAGCTCAGTGACTAAGAAGCTCCAAGTCAGCTTCCAAAGCCAAACTTGCACCAAAAATGAGCCCTGGTCATTGTTTGGTGGTCTGTTGCCCAACTGATCCACTACAGCTTTCTGAATCCTGGTGAAACCGTTATATCTGAGAAGTACGCTCAGAAAATCAATGAGAGGCACTGAAAACTGCAACACTTGCAGCCAGCATTGGTCAACAGAAAGGGCCCGATTTTTCTTCACAACAATGCCTAACCACATGTTGCACAACCAATGCTTTAGAAGTTGAACCAATTGGACTACAAGGTTTTGCCTCATTTGCCATATTCATCTGACCTCTTGCCAACTGACTACCACTTCTTCAAGCATCTCCATTACTTTTTGCAGGAAAAATGCTTCCACAACCAGCAGGATGCAGAAAATGTTTTCCAAGATTTTTATGCTACAGGAATAAACTTACTTTTCATTGGCAAAAAGTGTGTTGATTGTAAGTAACTTTGTGCAATGGTGAGTGTTAACTAGAGTTCTTGTGGTGTTCATTTCACAATGTTGTTCTCTGTGTCCTAAGCCACTTCAGTCAAGTCCAACTCTGTACAACCCATGGACTTTAGCCTGCCAGGCTTCCCTGTCCATGTGATTCTCTAGGCAAGAATATTGAAGTAGTGTTATTGTTTAGCCACTAAGTTGTGTCCAACTCTTTTGTGACCCTTTGGACTGTAGCCTGTCAGTCTCCTCTGTCCATGGGATTTCCCAGGCAAGAATACTGGAGTGGGTTGTCATTTCCTTCTCCAGGGAACTTTCTCAACCCAGGGACTGAACCTATGTCTTTTGCATTGCAGGCTAAATCTTTATCACTGAGCCAGCTGGGAAGCCTTCATTTCACAATAGAACACATATAAAATCATTATATCATATATCTGTGATAAAGGAAAATGATTTTAAGGCAGGACAAGGAAAATTTAATACAAAATTTCCTCTGTCATGTGTGATAATACTCCATCGCCTCCTTCAGTTTATCTGCATTATACATTAACTAAATCCCCTTAGAAGACATAGAAATGCCTACTCACCAAAAAAACAAAACAAAAAATTTCTTCCTGCTGCCAGAAAGTTAATGCCTTGAAAGATAATACTCCTTCCTTAATCATGTAAAGGGTCACAATGACACACAACTTGCCTTGTTGGCCTATGGAATCTGTCAATATTACTCTGATGTATAACCCTTTATATCAAAAACCTATACAAATATGTTTTTGACTTCTAATGGGCAGAGAAATTTCCTCAGTGTTTTCTGAAAGACTATCTTTTGGGTTATAATCCTAAATTTGACTTGATTAAGATTTTCAATATATTTTGTATACTGGCTATTGATTAATTTTTCACTGACACCTGAAACTAATTAAATGTGTTATGTTAAATATATCTTTAAAACATCAAACTGAATATAAGCAGGGAACTGCTTTCTCAAAGATATTTTAGGCAAAATCATTCCTAACACAATTATATATAAAAGATCAATTATGTAAAATGAAAAACAAAAGAGTAAACAGATGTGCTAAAATAGAGGGAAAAAATGTGCTCAGGGTTACAGCTCACTAGTGGACTGCTAATGCAATTATGAATAGAACACCACCAACAAGAAAAAGGGGCTTCCCTGGTGGCTCAGACAGTAAAGATTCTGCCTACAATGTGGGAGGCCTGGGTTCAGTCCCTGGGTTGGGAAGATCTCCTGGAGGAGGGCATTGCAACCTACTCCAGTATTCTTTTTTTTTTTTTTTTTTT
>SJYQ01005611.1:667895-697383 GCA_006410935.1 Redunca redunca | reverse complement strand
TAATTTTTATTTTTACTTTAGTTTACTTTACATTACTGTATTGGTTTTGCCAAACATTGACATTAATTCACCCATAATAACTTTTAAATAATGTTAAGAAAATTCATCATCAGGTATGCATATTTAATTAAGACTGGATGTTTGGGATCTTTTTCTCTGGCTTTATTTAAATGTTTATTTGATCAAAATTGTATAAATCTCTCTAACATTTCTTTTAGTGATAATTATACTAGATATTCCACATAGAAAAGAACACATCACTTACTGCCATAAGGAAAGAATATGCCCACTTTAAGAGGTGTTAAGGCAGGGGCACTTTCAAATAAATATTTTGATGTTAAATAAAGTGCTCTTTTCACTAAATCACATATATCTTTATGAAAAAGAGATAAATATATCTTTTTACTATAGCTGTAGATATGAGTTAAAGTTCAGATTCTAGGTCTGATTCACATTATGTTGTGAAAAGATATCTCACAGTGGAAAAGGTATGTCATAAAGATATATTGATAATTTTATCCTTCATTGCAGGATATCTGCTTCTATTTCCTTTACTTTCTGTTTGAAGATATTTCTTATAATGTAGAATTCCTTTTTTGGGGGGAGGGGGCTTGGATTTTTACACGTGGAAGCCATGATATGGTGTAAAAATGGATTCACTGATATTTAGAGCAATAACTTCATCTATAACTTTTTTGCTTAAAAAGTTGACTTTCTTCAAGTGAATAATCAATAAGAGTATGTGATGATAATAGTATCATCTTAAAAATAATTGGCTAATAATGAAAATATAATTCAGTAATTATCCAAAGATAAAATTATGAAAGAACTGTGAAGAAATAAAATACCTCTTTCATACAAAGGAAACCCTATAGGGATATTCAGGCTTCCCAGGTGGCAGCAGTGGCAAAGAACACTCCTTTCAGTGTAGAAGACTTAAGAGACATGGGTTTGATCCCTAGGTCAGAAAGATCCCCTGAGGGAGGGCATGCCAACCCTTTCCAGTATACTTTCCTGGAGAATCACACAGACAGAGGAGTCTTGAGGGCTATGATCCTTAGGGTCATACAGATTCAGACATGGCTGAAGTTATATAGCATGCATACACAGGGATATTACTGACGTTTTTAGAAGAAAGTCCAGGCCAAAATAGAGTTGGTTCACATATTCAAATTTCTTAAAGAAGAAGCACTATCCCCAATAATTTTATGTGAAAATGATGTTCTTCAGAAATAAAAGAGAAATCAACATTTTGTCAGACAAACAAAATCTGAGTACAAAATTACAGGCCAGGATCTTTGATGAATGTCGATATAAAATTAGCAAATCAAATTCAACAGCACAAAAATTGGATCATACTCCATGATCAAATAGAATTTATCTATGGGTTTCAAGGATGGGTCAACATAAATAAATCAATAATGTGGTACTCGTCATTAAGAGAATGAAGAACAAAATTAAAGGCTCATCTTAATATATGTGAACAAATTTGGAAAACATAACAACTTTTCATGATAAAAATGCTTAACAAACTGGATATAAAAACAACATGATCTACATAATAAAGCCCATCTATGACCAACCTGGGCTTCCCTTACAGCTCAGTGGTAAAGACTGCATCTGCAGTGCAGGAAACACAGAGATGCAGTTTTGATCCCGGGTTTTTGGGAAGATCCCCTGGAGGAGGGCATAGAACCCACTCCAGTATCCTTGCTTGAAAAAAACCCATGGAGAGAGGTACCTGGGAAGCTATAGTTCATGCGGTTGCAAAGAATGATACACAACTGAGTGGCTGAGCATGGCAAGCCTACAGCTAGCATCATACAAAATGAAGGAAGGCTGGAAGACTTTCCTTTGAAATTCCATCAGGAACAATGCATGTGTGCTACTCAACAAAATAATAGATGTCCTAGCCAGAACAATCAGGCAAGGGAAAGAAATAAAAGATATCCAAATTGGAAAGGAAGAAATAGAATTTTCTTCTTTTTTCAGATGATATGATCTTATATAGAAGAAATTCAAAGATTCCACCAAAAACTGTTAGAAGCAATTAATGGATTCAGAGTATTTTTAAGGTAAAAATCACCATACAAAAATAAGTTGCATTTCTATACACCAACAACAAAACGTCTTAAAAATGATGAAAGGAAACAACCTTATTCAAAATAAAAGCAAAAGCAATAAAGTACTTGGAAATAAATTTAACAAGGTAGTGAAAGTTCTGAACACTATAGACTTTTTTTGAAATAAATAGGAGAAACATAAAAAGTTACAATGATATATATATTATGTATATATATATATTTTTTTCATGGATGAGTAGAATTAATATTGTCAAAATGTCCCTGCTAATCAAAGGTGACTTTTTTCAATGCAGTTAATATACTAATTACAAAGCATGTTTAAACAAATAGAAAAAAATCTGAATATTTTTATAGGCCACAGAACACCCTGAATTGTTGAAGCAATCTTCAGAAAGAAGAATGAAGCTGGAGGCATTATACTTCTTGTTCAAATTATGTCACAATGCAATAATTAGAACAGTATGACACTGGCATAAAATATGCACATATGCCAATGGAACAGAATTGAGAGTTTAAACAAGTGTCAAATATATAACATCAGCTAATATTTGATATGGGGTCAAAAAACACTAAAAGGGAAATGGATAATATACTCAATTAATGGGATTGGAAAACCAGTGGCTCATATCATTTTTATATATCCCAGTCTTATGAATAGCTAAAATTGCTAAAATGTCAGGTTAATGGTATGTAACCATTTTGCTGAGTTCATGCAGATAATAAAATAAAATCATTCCCAGTATATGTGACTATTCCCATCTCTTTTCACACTGTGAAAGAGATCCAGTTAGAAAGTAGGTGCCAAGTATCCAATTGATCTACTCAAACTATGGTGCTATATCAGGAATTCAGTGTTTAATTAGATCTCTAGCAGAGGTGATCCTCCTGACATTCAATTAGGGCATAGTTGTCGGGAGCCGCGTTAGGCATTACTGACAAAATAGAGGCACGGCCCTAAATCCCCTCCCTTTGTTCCATAGGCACGGACCTGGACCTGGAACGAAGTTAGGCTTTGTGATTCTGACTTGTTTTTTCCTTCCCTCGGCTGAGTTGACTGTAGAGAATATTAAGGTTCTTATTGTTTTTGACAGGAGCATGAGAAGGCATAAAGCCTTCTGCAGCTGTGCTCAAAAAATAATTCATAAAGTTAATCACTGACATTTGTTCAAGAACTTTTACAAAAAAGTGTTCCAGGGTGAGCACACAGGCCACAGCTTGAGGCCATGGGAGGGATTGCTATCTGAAGCCCATTTGTGAGAAAATTGTTTATGGCAGAGTTTGCTGAATTTAGGGCTTGCTGCTGCTGCTAAGTCGCTGCAGTCGTGTCCAACTCTGTGCGACCCCATAGACCACAGCCCACCAGGTTCCCCCGCCCTTGGGATTCTCCAAGGCAAGAACACTGAAGTGGGTTGCCATTTCCTTCTCCAGAATTTAAGGCTTAGGAATAATTAAAATAGTTAGAAGCTAAAGATTTAAGGATTGCTGTAATGTTACAATATTCTACTATAGCTCATAGAAATTAGGGACTATATTATTAGCTAGAAGCCCTTTCTAAGAAATAGTGAGCTTAGGATAGTAGGGGCAAACAGGACTTAGAAAGATAAGAATTAAACTGAAGAATGTGGTATGCAGCCCAGACATTAGCATGAGTTACAATGTATTCACAAGGACACATGAGATAAAGTAGATAAGAGAATCACTGAGGAAGGAACTCCTTTTGAGGGGCAACAATGATTTTTGGAGAAAAACAAATCTGGGTCAATGAGAACTAAAAATATCAAACCTCTGACCTAATGCTTTTGTAAAAGTATGAAAGAGAATCATAAGCTTGAAATAAACAGGCAGTCCAAGAAAAATGAGAGGCTGCCTCACTTTCTTGCCGACACCCCTCACACCTTCAGGTTGAATCCCTGGCTGCTGGAGCTGGACTCTGGCACATAGTTACATAAGTTTGGTAAATAGGAGTCCAAACATTGGGGACCATGTATAGCTTCACTTGCCATCACCACAGCCATTTTGTTAATTTGTTCTAGGGACTGTCACTGCGGTAGATCATGATAGAGGCTGTCTGTTGTGGCCTGGCTGGGTAATTTGGCTTATGTTATTGCTTAATGCCTATCCTATGATGGATAGTTTATGGTGGGAAATAACAGTATCTCAGAGCCAAGGAACACAATGCACAATCAGTAGTCAACAGACAAGAATAAATGGATTCTTTCAAAAACTCAAAAAATAATGAACCGTGGCAACACCTTGATTTGAGATTTCTGGCTTCCAAAACTGTGAAAGAAGAAATTTCTGTTAAAGTATACTTTACCATCTGAGCCATGGCTTCCCTGGTGGCTCAGATGGTAAAGAATCTGCCTGCAAGGCAGGAGATGCAGGTTCTATCCCTGGGTCTGAAAGATTCCCTGGAGAAGAGAAGGGCAACCCACTCCAGTATTTTTGCAGGAGAATTCCATGGGCAGAGGAGCCTGGTGGGCTACAGTCCATGAGGTCGCAAAGAGTCAGACACGACTGAACAGCAAACACTACGGTAAGCTACCAAGTTTGTGGCCATTTGCTATAGCAGCCCTAGAAACCCAATATGGAGTATTCTGCTTGATTTTTTCTACTTTTTTCCCACAGGCCAGGAATACAATTTGGGTTTGGGCCAACAACAAAGTGTATCTATTCAATTACCCATTCGGTAATTGAGAAAATCCTTGGTTGTGACTGTGATACTACTGTCCTCTCGAGAAATAATTGAGCGGATCATTAGCATGTACACCTACTAGGATGTTACCATCTGAGCCACCAGGGAAGCCCTTGGTGACTCAGATGGTGACATCACGGTGTACATGCTAAGGAACCTGTCTAGTAAACAGGAGATCCAGGGTCTGAATCCCAGCAGTGCCTGGCAGTTGACTACAGGATATTATTGTGAATTTCCTGGTGGCTCAGAGGACAAAGAATCTGTCGGCAATGCAGGAGACTCGGGTTTGATCTCTGGGTTGGGAAGATCCCTTGGAGAAAGGAATGGCTACCCACTCCAGTATTCTTGTCTGGAGAATCCCATGGACAGAGGAGCTTGGTGGGCTAAAGTCTATGGGGTCACAAAGAGTTGGACATGACCAAATGACTAACACTTTCACAGGATGTGACACCATTCTTCCTCTGATGAACCCAGTCTCTTCATTAGTCAATGGATCAGATCTGAAAATTCTCAGGCCTAAAAATATGTCAAATGATTATGATTTTAGGGTAACAATGGTCCTCATCATTCTGATATTTATCCTTGAACTCTTCTAGTAGTATATGCATAATATATGAATTATAAATTAAACATATATTTTGTGAAGAGCGGTGAGGAAATAGAAATATGAGAGTTTCTTAATGGATGTTTTTCAACCATTATTGAGAGTTTGTACAAGCAACCTAGAAGTCTTCGAGATTTTGGACCTTGGTCTAATTTGACATTGATCAACTATGTTAATATTTCTCAGGCTTGTTTTTTTAAAGTGTTACTTATGCATCGGTTATCTTAAATCATAATATCTCTGTTATATATTGCTGTATAATCAAACAGTCCTAAACTTACAATTAAAATAGCACCATAGTATTGGTTCATGAACCTCTGTATCAGCAATTAGAGCTGGGCCCAGGGAAATGCCATCTTTATTAATTTCCTGAGCTTATTCTTTACTATACAGTTAGCCATTAGCTTAGCTGGGGGAGAATGATTGAAGAAGACATCATTCTCTTGGCTGTGGTTTGGTAAGTTAGCAATAATCCTTGATTCTCACCTTCCTGTGGTCTCTATGCAGACAGCCTTGGACTTTTCCCGTGATAACAGAATCCTAGACCAGCTTGCATAAAAGTTCTAGCCCTGAGTTTGGAAGTCATGCAATGTCATTTCTGCTTCTGCTATTGAGTTTTAGAACAAGTCATTAGTCAATTCCAAATTCAAAAGGTGGAGAAGTAGCCTCCACCTCTTGATGGGAGGAGATACAAAGCAAACAGCCCTTTATCATGTACTATGGTAAGAAGCTTATGAAATAGAAAAATCAACAAAGCAAAGTTAATTTGATACATAACAGGAAGGGTGTGAAGTATTTTGACAGGGCTTTACTACTGCCTCAGAACCGGTAAATCTGGGGCAGATAATTAGGGTGTTGAGGCCTGGAAAGTGAAATCGAGGGGAACTTTGTAATGTAAGGAAGAGGTTGGCACTGAACAAGGTTTATGACATAAATATATTATTTTATTTTTTATGGCATAACTTTAGATTGCTGCACACAGTGAAGTGAGGTCTTGAGTCTTGTCTTACTGAGCAAGCTAAGTCTTTTAATAAGTATACTACTTTAGTTGGCCACATCTTATCACCCTGGGACAAATTAATAAGCTATTTTTTTCTGGTTCTCAGTATTATCTAAGAGAGGACTTGGGGGAAAAAATTGGTTCTGATATTTTTTGACATGTCTAATAGAATATAGATGTTTTTATTACTCATTTAAAAAAAATCCCGCTTTGCTGCAATATGGCAGGTTCTTTACAAAACTTTTCTCTTTACTGCCATCTATTGTTGAGAATTGATAAATAAATCACACTATGTGCTAACTGAATGGCATCACCGACTCCATGGACATGAGTTTGGGTAAGCTCTGGGAGTTGGTGATGGATAGGTAAGTCTGGCATGCGTCGCAGAGTCGGACACGACTGAACGACTGAACTGAACTGAATTCACTGCCTCATCCAGAAATTTTATTAGTTTTTTTATTAGTCTTCTTTACCCCATACTGTTTTATATCAGACTGTCATTAACACATGTGTCTTGGTGCTTTACCTCTAAGATGATATAAGAAAATAGCACTACTTTTCTCTGGTACAAATCTATTTCATTGAATTGAGGGACTTTTTTAGGATAACTGTTTTTTATTTAAAATATATAGGAATAAATGTGATGTTTATTAAAAATTTCATAGTAGTAAAAATCTAAACTCTCATAATTCTTAAAAACTTTGATATGTTTTTTTTTAAATTTTGCTGTGCTTTTAATATTAGCACTTAATGAATCAACTACAATACTCAGACTGCTGCATTGTTAAGGTGGTGGTTAAAGTCTAAAGACATACAAACCAGCTCCAAGTACCAGGATATTTGCCAGTAGAATCCAGAACAGGAAAAGCAAGCTCTTCCAACAGGATAGGATTAAGTCAGTTGTGATATTTTTATTGTCAAAGGTCAAGAGAAATATTTGATACTGCATTGGAGAAGGAAATGGCAACCCACTCCAGTGTTCTTGCCTGGAGAATCCCAGGGACAGGGGCGCCTGATGGGCTGCCGTCTATGGGGTCGCACAGAGTCGGACACGACTGAAGCGACTTAGCAGCAGCAGCAGCATTGCCTAATATTGAATAAGTTACATGACAAAACTTGCCTTTATAACTTTATTGATTTAACTCCATATTTGCAACTTTTACAGTAGTCCAGCCCTTTTGTAACTTTATCTCCTGTGCTCTTTAAACCAGCCTTGCAAAATGGCCCAGGTGTTTCTTGTGTAACACCATTCCTCCACATGCTTTAAGAAAATCTGCATGACTTACTGGATTACTAATCTAAGTTTTTCTCCACTGCTAGGTAAGAAACTACTTGCATACCACACTGTATGCTGCTGCTGCTGCTGCTGCTAAGTCACTTCAGTCATGTCGGACTCTGTGCGACCCCAGAGATGGCAGCCCACCAGGCTCCCACATCCCTGGGATTCTCCAGGCAAGAACACTGGAGTGGGTGGCTATTTCCTTCTCCAATGCATGAAAGTGAAAAGTGAAAGTGAAGTCGCTCAGTCGTGTCAGACTCCTAGCGACCCCGTGGACTGCAGCCTGCCAGGCTCCTCCGTCCATGGGGTTTGCCAGGCAAGAGTACTAGAGTGGGTTGCCATTGCCTTCTCCAACCACAGTGTATGGTGTGGCCTAAAAATAACTGCAAGGAACCTATCTCTGTAGCTGTTTTTCAAATATGCATATTTTACTTAGGGTGGGCACACTGAGTATCATGCTAAGATAATGAAATTTTCTTAATTTTTTGAAACCAACTGTCACTTATAACTTATGCAGTAAATTCTAAAAATTAAAAACACATTCTTAACTGATTTCTAATTAATTCCAAAATTGTTCTACTTAATTCTAAAATTTAAAGACACTATAAAGTTAGTTAACATATTAATATTTTTAATATTTGCAACATTTATACTGGTTTATTTGAATTTAGGAACTTCTCTGTTATTAAAAACTGTCTTGTAAAGAAACAGTGAAGGAGAAAATTAACCCTCAAAACATTTTCCACTAAATACTATCAGCTAAAAAATATAGTCACGACCTGAAAGTAAAGAGCTATTTTATGAAAATTAACCCTAAAAAGCTCAAAACATTTCCCACTAAATACTGTCAACTAAAAAATAGAGTCACGACCTGAAAGTAGAGAGCTATTTTATTTGGTGGGCATGTTTAGGACTCCAAGCCCAGGAGACAGCATCTAAGGAGCTCTGAGAAGACTGTTCCAAGGAGGCAGGAGGGGAAGTCAGGCTGTGTACAAATTTGCAATAAAGGGAGCAGGCAGTCTGAACATCAAAGATCAGGTATCAAGCTAAGGAATTTAGCATTTATGTAAGGGAAGATGCAAGCCTCTGGGCTCCCTAAACTCATTCTTTTCATATGCACCTCAGCTATCTGGGCCAATTCTGTTTTCCTAGTTTACCTTGCTTCTTGCATCCCCCCAGCTCCTCAGCAGTCACTGTGGGGGGTGGCAGCATCCACGTGATCACAGTTTTGGGGGTCCTCATTCTCATTGGGAGGCCAGAAATTGCTGATGGCTGTGACATTCTTATTTGTTAATATGGAAGTTAGATATTTTCATTTAACAATACTAATGTAAATGTGAAATGAAGATTATAAAAAATTATTCATTTAAATTTATACAAACTATTTTAAACTCAAATACCATTTTAAAACTCAAGTACATATATATGATGAAGAAAGTAGACTGAAAGAGAATATATTGCAACAGCCTAGACCATACTGTTAATTATACTATGCTGCCTGAAATAACAGGCAATCTGGGCTTGGATTACAATATAAAGCAGGGCAAAGAATTTTGTCAAGAGAACACACTGGTCATAGCAAAGACCCATTATCAACAATCCAAGAAATGACTCTACACATGGACATTACCAGATGATCAATATCAAAATCAGATTGATTATGTTCTTTAATGCTAAACATGGAAAAGCTCTATACAGTCAGCAACAAAAAACAAACAAACAAACATGTAGTTGACTGTGTCTCAGATCATGAACTCCTTATAGCAAAATTCAGGCTTAAATTTAAGACAGTAGAGAAACCACTATGCCATTCAGGTATGACTTAAGTCAAATCCCTTATGATTATTTAGGGGAGATGATGAATAGATTCAAGGGATTAGATCAGGTGACAGAGTGCTTGAAGAACTATGGATGAGAATACATAACATTGTACAGGAGATAGTGACCAAGAAAAAGAAATGCATGAAGGAAAATTGATTGTCTGAAGAGGCTTTGCAATATCTGAGGAAAGAAGAGAAGCAAAAGGCAAGGGAGAAAGGAAAAGGTGTATACAACTGAATGCAGAGTTCCAGAGAATAGCAAGGAGAGATAAGAGGGCCTCCTTAAATGAACAATGCAAAGAAATACAAGAAAACAATACAATGGGAAAGACTAGAGATTTCTTCAAAAACATTGGAGATACTGAGGGAACATTTCATTCAAGGATGGGTATGATAAGGGAGAGAAATTATAAAAGAAGCAGAAGAGATTAAGAAGAGGTGCCAAGAATAAACAGAGCTCTTTAAAAAGGTCTTAATGACCTGGATAATCACCATGGTCACTAACTTGAGCTGGACATACTGGAATGTGATGTAGTTCATCAAGTGGGCCTTAAGAAGCATTACTATGAACAAAACTACCGGAGGTTATGGAATTCCAGCTAAGATAATTAAAATCCTAAGAGATGATAATATTAAGTGCTGCACTCAATATGTCAGGAAATTTGGAAAACTGGGCAGTAGCCACAGGATTGGAAAAGGTCAGTTTTCATTTTAATCCCAACGAAGAGCAATGTCAAAGAATGTTCAAACTACCAAACAAGTCTGCTCATTTCACATGTCAGCAAGTTTATGCTCAAAATCCTTCAAGCTAGGCTTTAGCAGTATGTGAACTGAGAATTTCCATATGTACAAGCTGGATCTGCAAAAGGCAGAGGAATCAGAATTCAAATTGCCAACATCCATTGGATCACAGGAAAAGAAAGAGAATTCCAGAAAAACTTCTGCTTCATTAACTGTGCTAAAGTCATAAATTGTATGGATCACAACAAACTGTGCAAAACCCTTAAAGAGATGGGAATACCAGACCATCTTACCTCCCTCCTGAGAAATGTGTATGCAGGTCAAGCAGTAGCAGTTAAAACCAGACATGGAAAAATGGACAGGTTCCAAATTGGGAATGGAATTGGTCAAGGATGTATATTGTCACCATGCTTATTCAACTTCTATGCAGAATACATCATGCAAAATGCAGGGCTGGATGAAGCACAAGCTGGAATCAATCGAAATATCAATAACCTCAGACATGCAAATGACACCACCCTTATGGCAGAAAATGAAGAGGAACTAAAGAGCCTCTTGATGAAAGTGAAAGTAAAGAGTGAAAGAGTTGGCTTAAAACTCAAAATTCAGAAAACTAAGATCATGTCATCCGGTCCCATCAAGAAGACATATCAAAGTGAAAGTTGCTCAGTTGTGTTCAACTCTTTGTGACACATGGGATTCTCCAGGCCAGAATACTGGAACGGGTCCAGGGATCAAACCCAGGTCTCCTGCATTACAGGCAGATTCTTTACCAGCTGGACTGCAAGGGAAGCCCAAGGGGAGATCCGGTCCCATCACTTCATGGCAAATAGATGGGGAAACAATGAAAACAGTGAGAAACTTTATTTTCTTGGGTTTCAGAATCACTGCAGATGGTGAGTGCAGCCATGAAAGTAAAAGACAATTGCTCCTTGGAAGAAAAGCTATGACAAACCTAGACATATTAAAAAGCAGAGACATTACTTTGCCAACAAAGATCCATTTAGTCAAACTATGGTTTTTCCAGTAGTGATGTATGGATGTGAGAGTTGGACCATAAATAAAGCTGAGCACCAAAAAATTGATGCTTTTGAAATGTGATGGTGGAGAAGACTCCTGAAAGTCCCTTATACAGCAAGGAGATCAAACCAGTCAATCCTAAAGGAAATCAATTCTGAATAGTCATTGGAAGAATTGATACTGAAGCTGAAGCTCCAATACTTTGGGCACCTGATACAAAGAGGTGACTCAATGGAAAAGACCCAGATGCTGGGAAAAATTGAAGGCAGGAAGAGAAGGGGGCTACAGAAGATGAAATGATTAGACAGCATCACCTACTCAATAGACATGAATCTGAGCAAACTCCAGGAGATAGTGAAGGACAGAGGAGCCCCATGCTGTATTCCACGGGGTCAAGAGTGGGACACGACTTAGCAAATGAACAGTACAGCAATACTCTACTTCTTTATGATTGTTATGTTAGAATATTATGAGTACTTGAAGTTGCTATGTGTATGTATTTAAGTATAATCCTTGTATTCATTAATTCTTTTAAATAAAAAAATGGAATATAAATACATTATATGTATGCACCATACACTAAACACTTCAAAATCAGATAATTTCAGACTTATAATTAAGTTTAGGATTCATGTTAAGGCATTGTAAAATAAACAACTTCANGAAGTAGAATTTTTTAAAATTATAGAATTTACCACTCTGATATTTAGTAAAATGAACTAAATTATCAGCAATTAACAACTTGGTAATACCAAAACAATTAGACATCAAGATCATCATTTCTGAGAAACAAAAGATCATAGTAAGGCCTGATGAAGCTTCTTAACTCCCTTTCCTGCTATTGATGAAATTTACAATGTTATGAAAATTATGACTTGAACATGTATCTAAACAAAAATCTTTGGACTAGAATATGGGTGGGAGTGGAAAATGGATCACAAGGATGACTTTTCAGAATGCACACATGGCAAATATTGAGTGTCTTTCCTTTGGAAATGAATACATTGACTTCTTTGTCTAGAAAGGCTTGTCTCTAGGGCTTTTAGCAGGTGGTTTTCACAGACTAGCTCCTCTAGAAAAGCTGCACAATATTTCATCTGAGTGTACCTTCTCTCCCACCTCCTGACGTTCATGTTTCAGTAATGTGCATGGAATGTTATAACTATGCTCCGAGTTTTGTGTCTGAATAAACACAATTGAGTCTGAGATAACCTGGAAATACATTTTAAAATATGGTATCTATTCACATTTGGAGCAAACACTGAAAGCAAGATGAAAAATGTGACTTAGCAACAACTTGCACAACATTAGGGAAAAATACATTAAAATGACGAATAATTCAAAAGAAGAAGAGAGCTTAAGTAAAGTGAGAACTTGAGAGTTGAATAACACCTCAAAGATCAGATTATGAAACAATAGGAGGTAATAAAAGATATTTTCAGCTATTTTATAACTGGTATGAATGCCAATTACTCTCGTGCATAAAAATACAATTGAATAGAGAGGGTCATGAACATAAATTTCTTCCTTATTCCTTTATATTTTGAGAGTGACTTCTTCCCTGATAAGCTCCAAGACATGACGGTTGTATTCCACAGCTTCAGATAGTCCCTGCTTTCTTGGAGTCGACTCTGTACTTCAATTCCCAAATGCGACAATACAAAATATTTTTCACTTTCATCTTATTCTTTAGTTTAGTTTGTGATTATGATCGAGATAGCATAGTACTTTATCAAGTAAAATTTTATTCTAAGCAGAGCTGCAGTTCTCTGTGCCTAACCGGATGAAGATCCAGTGGAGGAAAATCTGATGAGATAGGATAAAGGTGGGTTTGGTTTTTTTTTCCTTTTTTTTCACTATGGTAGCTTAAAATGCTGACTCTTTAGTTTCACACGTATTGGCTCCAAGGAGTGAGGCACGTCCCAGACAAGAAAGTAGGCACGGCAGGAGCAGAACATCACTAGTGCCATGCGTTGACAGAGGGACTTAACATCTCAGCCAGTAGGGTGAGAAGCACGCATGTCCTCTAAATTCATCCCGCTCTTCCCTGAATGACCGGCAGGTGGCGCACAAACCCTCATTTCTTCTGTGTGAGTAACCCCGCTCACATATACTCGTAGCCGGTCTTTCTGTGATAGTTGAGAAAGTGAAAGTGACAGTGAAGTCGCTCAATCGTGTCTGACTCTTTGCGACCCCATGGACAGAGTAGCCCCATGGACAGAGAAGCCTGGATTTTCCAGGCAAGAGTACTGGAGTGGGCTGCCATTTCCTTCTCCAGGGGATCTTCCCAACCCAGGGATGGAACCTGGGTCTCCTGCAGTGCAGACAGACGCTTTACCGTCTGAGCCATTTAGTTTGAGAGAACTAAAAGTTGGAGAGGAGCATGTCAATACAAAAGAGGTAGTTTGCAAACATTGAGATTAAGTAAAACTATTTGTCTTTTCTTTTTTCGAAGGGCTTTCAAGAGTGGCATTGTAAGTGAAAAATAGAAAATACACAGGATGAGTTTAGACAGAAGGTGAGTGTTAAAAGGCATTAAAACAAACAGGATTATTACTTGTCAGGAGGGTATCTGAACTCTTAAGTTTCAAATGTAATGTTTTCCAAAAATATAATTAGCTTTAAATTTTTATTGTCTGCTTTTTGACTGATTTACTATGTTTTCCATTCCCTCACTTCCTTCCTTCTTTTTCTCTCCTGTTCTCTATCTTTTTCTCTCTCTTCCTGTCTCTCTCTTTTTTTAAGACGTTTGAAGCATTTATTGAATCTGTGCTTCTTAAATCACTAGAGGTAAAGCTTATTTTAATAAGTCTGTTTATGGGGACTTAAGCTGTTAAAACAATTCTCTTGTTAGTTTTCTTAAATCATACTATTCTAGCCCATTTCAATGTTATACAGATACTGTCAGTTTGGTTTTTAAGGGGGGATGAGATAGAGGATTTGCTTATACTCTATTATTTAATGAAGTATCTTGTTAGTAAGAGGGTAACAGGCAGGAAGGCCAGAGGTCTCTAAATGGAGGAAATAGTCTACAAGTGTCAGACATATTTTATCTCTCTCTTAAGTGGCAGGACTGACTTCCCTGGTGGGTCAGACGGTAAAAGTGTCTGCCTACAAAGCAGAAGACCCAGGTTCAATCCCTGGGTCAGGAAGATCCCCTAGAGAAGGAAATGGCAACTCACTCCAGTATTCTTGCCTGGAAATTCCCATGGACAGAGGATCCTTGAGGCTATAGTCCATGGGGTCCCAAAGAGTCAGACACAACTGAGTGACTTCACTTTCACTTTAAGTGGCAGGAGGAAACATACAAGTGTTAGATTTTTTCCACTTCTCCATACAAATTTTAAAAGAGGTTTCTCTTAAAATTCTGTGTTGCCATGATGACACCTGGTTCCACTTGAACTTAACTTTTCTCAAACCTTGAGCTAACCAATGCATTTTTCTTAATCATTGTTTGGAAATGTTTGTCTTAAGCTATGTTAACGAACTATGTATTTACCCTAGACTCTTGTCTTCAAGTCTAAAACTTGAAGTTCACCTAAGACTCAGAACAAACTTGACAAACCAGTATATTTTACTCATACATTGTTCTCCTAATCTATGTTAATGGAACTCTATATTTACTTGGAAACCTGCCTTTCTTCAAAATTCATGTCAATCGTTTTATGACCCCGGATGACTCACCTGATGCCAATGCTATCACAAAATGCGTGTTGTGGGTGAGGGGCCTGGTGCCAGTCTCTGAGTTTTGAGACATTGCCTTACTCTAATTAGCAGACTGCCAGTAGCTGGTAGGCTGCAGTCCATGGGTCGCGAAGAGTCGTATATGACTGAGCGGCTTCACTTGGACTCTTCACTTTCATGCATTGGAGAAGGAAATGGCAACCCACTCCAGTGTTCTTGCCTGGAGAATCCAAGGGATGTAGGAGCCTGGTGGGCTGCCATCTATGGGGTCACATAGAGTCGGACATCACTGAAGTGACTTAGCAGCAGCAGCAGCAGTAGCCATATAACATCTGGCTAAAGACTAGCAGGGGGGCGCTCTTTCTGCCCTCTTCTGATGTCTATGTCAGAAGTTTTCTCTATTTCTTTTATACTTTAATAAAACTTTATTACACAAAAGCTCTGAGCAATCAAGCCTTGTCCCTGGCCCTGGACTGAATTCTTCTCCAGAGGCCAAGAATCCTGGCATCTTCCGAGGTTCAGCAACAACTTTTCATTAGGATGCTAATTTTTTGTTACATAATTTTTTTCTTTTTGAAACTCTGCATGAAGAATTTCAGATTAAATACTAATAAGGTAGCAAACTTTTTAATAGAACAGCTAAAATTAAAAATACAGAGTTTTAACAGGCCTAACTAGTACAATTTAGAGTTTTATGTACTTAAGTATAAAAATATAAAAATAGGGTATTTCATGAATGGGAATATATGAAGAGTAGAAATTTAGAATAAACAAAGTTAATTGAATGCAACAAAGAAGCAAATATACACTGTTTGACAATAGCATTAGGATTTTTAATTGTTCTAACTATAGAAAATTCAATTTAGAAAGATTCAGTCAGTTCAGTTCACTTTAGTCGCTCAGTCGTGTCTGACTCTTTGCAACCCCATGAATCGCAGCACGCCAAGCCTCCCTGTCCATCACTAACTCCTGGAGTTCACTCAGATTCATGTCCATTGAGTCAGTGATGCCATCCAGCCATCTCATCCTCTGTCGTCCCCTTCTTCTCCTGCCCCTGTGGGAATGTGGAAACTAATCTAAAATTTGTTTTTGATCAAGGCCTGTTTTCATCCTGTGGTCAGTCTGCCATAGAAAGTGAGATCATGGACTTATTAGAACAAGAGTTAAAAATTACCAGGGGCCTAGGAGAAAAACAGGCATTCATCCTCAGGCCTTTGTTGATCCTGACAGGCCTTTCATTTTAAGGTACAGAACAAAACATACCTTACGTCCTGGGAGTGAGACCCCCAAGAGTTGTTCCGGGAAGGTGATTGTCTCAAACAGCTCAAGGAAATAACTTTTCTGAAAAATAGCTGTACAATATGATTGTAGGCTAGTAAATCGTCTCTGGCCAATAACTAAGACCTATCACTGAAAAGGTTAAGATCTAACCACCAATCAAAAAGCTGCACTCCAGCTGTACCTGTTTGTGGTTTTTGTGCTTATAAACTGCTCTATGACAGCTCTTCGGGGTTCGTCTCCCCGAATGGAGATTGAACCCCGGCGCGTCGGCCTAATAAATCCTCTTGCTATTTGCATCGAATCTGCGTCTCAGTGATCTTTGCGACGGCAAAGCCCTGGGCGGAGACCTTAGGGTCTAACACCCCCAATTCCTCCCAGCATCAAAGTCTTTTCCAATGAGTCAACTCTTCGCATGAGGTGGCCAAAGTACTGGAGTTTCAGCTTCAGCATCATTCCCTCCAGAGAAATCGCAGGGCTGACCTCCTTCAGAATGGACTGGTTGGAAGATTAGGCTTCTATTTCTATACCAACTACATTTTAAGTCTTAATAAAGCCTAGAGACATAAAGAATATTCTTGAGTGTGATTCCCCTCTAGGTGTTACCTCTCTTTCCTGGACCTTGGAGCTGACACCTCTGAGAACTTTTGGAAAGAATCAGTACAAGTCATAAGATTTCAAACAGTAAAAAGTTACTAGAATCTTAATATTTTCATTTCTCCTTCATTGAAAATCAGTGATTTCCTAAAAAGATGTATTTTCATAGTAATGTGAAGACTCAGAAGGCAAATGGTAAAATGCGCCCCATATACATTTGAATGTTTTGAGACATTTTTACTTAAAGGTGGTACTAGTTCTGCTCAGTAAAGGATGAGTTACAACTTTCATCTAAAAAGAGTACTATTAGCTACACATTCTCTCCAGTTTGCAAAGTGGCTTCTCACCAGGACTGGAGTTTGAACTAACCTTCTCTAGAATTTGGGCGAGGGCTCAGGCAATGCAAATGGCCTTTTCTTCTGTGAAGTATGTGACCACTGACCCCAGAGGAAACATCACAATACTATATTCGCCTGAACTTTGAGCAAATTCTTCCATTTCCTGCAGGGATAAATTTCTCTCTGTTACACAAGTGCAGGATCCTAGTGGGAAGAGGCTCTCCTACACCTCCAGGTAAGCAGACTTGAGAGATTTGTGAGAGACACTGTTAGACTGATTCTGTCTCCTGCCACCTAGAGCCATCTAGTCTGCTTAAGAGGAAATGAGTTTCTGAAAATGATGGCTTAAGTATATAATGAGTGATTACACCTAAAAACATGGAACCAAACCATTATCCAAAATGAATAAGTGTTAAAAGCCAGATGTTCTCATGGTGTGTGTGTTAGTCACTCAGTTGTGTCTATTTCTTGCAAGCTCATGGACTGTAGCCTGTCAAACTCCTTTATCCACAGAATTCTCCAGGCAAGAATACTGGAGTGGGTTGCCACTCCCTACTCCAGGGGATCTTTCTGACCCCCAATGCAGGCAGATTCTTTACTGTTGCCTCTCAAAATTTAATTGGCACTTATCAAGATCATTGGTAACTGTTCGTAAATTTGTAAAGATATTCCTAATAAGGAAGCCCAAGAAGAGTTTCAAACTAGACTTTTAAAATTTGTAGAATACCAGTTTATAGGCAATATATTTTAAATAACTTGATCTAACTTCCTGTTATTAGTTCAGGATACTTTACTCACCTTTATTGCTTCACTTATTAATAGGGCTAAAAACAATCTTTTAAGAAATGGAATATATGTGAATGTCACCCTCTAGAAATGTGTTATCTCTTTGTAACTATTTGTGGTCACCCTACAATTAATGATGTCTCTTAATTTAAAGCTAGTAAAATTACCAGGGGAAGGATACTGCCATAAACAAATGTAGACTGCTATTTTTAGCTTAGCTAATGTTAAGAGAATATCTGATATCCTAGGAATTCGTGTTTTACCATTTTGATTCATCTCCCTAAATAGTCGTTGAAAGAAAAAATTACACACACACACACAGATATACTAAGACTTACACACTTATACCATGTTTCATTAGGAGTCTTGATTTAACTCGCACTGCTTTTCTATTCTGTGTTTAGTGACTGGCATAATTTTTTCATCAGAGACATAAGCCATGATTAGTATTCATATTATGCAAGTATCTATATTAATAATTGAGTTTGGAATAGAATAATTTCCCCCTCTTATGAAACATATCTGTTATTTTTCTGAAATTGCATGTGAAAAGTTGGGGGTGGAAGGATAAATGTAATAGCGTGGCATGGTATTATCTGGTGAGCCATGGAATATGTCACATCTCTTTCTGCTCCTTCAACTATTTTAGATAATGTATTACTATCTCCAGTAATAACACTCAATAGAGCTTGTCGTCAGCTATAACTTGATTATATGAAAACATATTCAGAATCCTGAAGTGAAATTTGTCGACTAAAAAAAGATGTACAACTTAAAAGTTGTGAGTTAAGTTTTATTTGGGACAAAATGAGGACTGCAGCCCGGGAGGCAGCATCTCAGATAGCTCTGAGAGACTGCTGCAAAGCGGCAGTGGGGGAAAGTCAATATATAAGGTTTTAGTGAAAGGGAAGTTCAATATCATGAAGCACTCAATTTACAAAAGGTTTTTTTGGTAATCATGAGGGTCTGATGTCACCATGAAGGGATTTAGTGTTTCTCTAGCTATGAGGAGATGTAAGGATTGAGATCATAAAATCTGTTCCTAAAAACATCCATCTAAAGACCTGTCCTACAAGATTCCCTGGAGCACAGAGTGCCTCACTCCATCCTGAACCCCCTCAGGTCTCGTTGAAGGTCAACAGCTATAGCAGCATGGGGTTCAATCTCAGTAGAGGCAGATGGCAAATGCTTTGTTGTTCAGTCATTGGCAATGCTCTTGGTAAGTGCCAATTTGTAGTTAACAAATTTCATTAAAAAAATTTAATGTCTTATTTTATATTGCAATAGAGCAGACCAGAAATGTTGTTATATTTTCAGGTGGGCAAAAAGGGACTCAGCCACACACATATATGCATCTGTTCTCCTCCAAATGAAGTGAAAATTTAAATTTCAGTATCAGTGTTACCCTTAACAGAAATCAGGAACTCTCCCGGGAATACCTCTTAACCTGCTATCTCCTACAGAGATTATGCTCATTTACCTGTGCGGTGCTGTGCTTAGTTGCTGACCGACTTTGTGACCCCATGGATTGCAGCCCACTAGTCTCCTCTGTCCATGAGGATTCTCCGTGCAACAATACTGGAGTGGGTTGCCATGTCCTCCTCCAGGGAATTTTCCCAACTCAGGAACTGAACCCAGGTCTCCCACATTGCAGGCAGATTCTTTATCATCTGAGCCACCAGGGAAGCTCAAGAATACTGGAGCTTATCTCTGCTCCAGGGGATATTCCAGACCCTGGAATTGAACTGGGGTTTCCCATATCATGGGCAGATTCTTTACCAGATCATTTACCTACACCCAGGTTAATGAATAACTGTCTCCTCACTGCCTATTGACATAGTACAATATTCTTTCTGTTTACCTCTTATTTCCTTTTACTTCTAAATACTGTTTCCTTCCAATATTTCTGGCAGCTCATATTTATTCTTTAATAACATTGAAATATGGATATATGATTTTCTTTTTCACTCCAAAATATCCAGATATTATGTTCATAAGGAACCAATTCAACATTTAGGTTTCTCAGTTTTATGTTTTCTAATTTATGTTGATGACTCCTGATTTATTTCTTATGCTCTCTGATGAGACAGAAACTTTGTATTAACCAGACAGTTTCTAGAAATCTTCACCAGAAAATCCTTTTCACTTAAAATGAATTTGAAATTGAACTCATCGTCATATCAGAAAATGTTTTCAACTCTTTCCTGGCTGAGTAAAGTCCGTTGCTCTCCAAGAAGCCCTGTCTGATTTCATGTCTTCCAGCAACACTTAACTTCTTCTTACTGACTAAAATCTGTAGTAAGAGTCTGCTTAAGACTCACTAAAGCAACTTGTCACTCAGTTGATCATAATAAATACCCCTATTCATAAGTCCATCATGCTTGTTAGGAAGACTGCAGCAGGCTCCTTAGTGATTTCCAAGGTTCTTTCAATCCAATATCTGCAAATATATGAACACACTTATATTTTTTAACATGTCACTTGGAAGACTTCATTCTTCTGCTTAAATATCAATGTAAGGGGGGAAAAAAAAGGTAACAACATTCATATGAGATCCCAATGGTTTTGAAAATATATTTGGAGTAGCAAACTGAAGACATTTAGCAGCATATCCCTGTTACTGAAACATAAACTTTAAAGAACAGTAAAGATTTTATCATAAAAGACACACAAAAAAAATCCCTTTACTGTAATAGACTTACCTTACGTAATGGTTTGGCAGATAAACAATACAAACCTCCTACAAACTCAAAGTTCAGTAAGTATGGGCAAGGAAATTCAAAATCCCAATAGGTCCTAATGAGCCAAATTCTGCTTTTCCCATGGCCTCACAAAGCACAGTGGGTCTTCCTGGAGAAAATTAAGTTTTCTCCAAGTTATTAGTGTACATACTTGCTGGGGGAAAATTGCAGCATTGATTTTCTGATGTGCTACAGGGGAAACGAATAAATGTGGTTTCTCTAGATTTCTTATCACATCTAGATGTTAAAAGGAAAGGAAATGCAAAGGAATAAGGAAGAAGGGATTCAGGGAGGGAAGGAACAAAGGAAAAAGGATAGAAGACAAGGATGGGAGGTGGGAAGGAGGCAGAAAGAATGTTTGGGTAGTGAAAGAACAGTCATGTGTAAAATAAAAATAAATTCAACAAAATCAAATAAAAATGCAATTCTTTGACAAAAATAAGTTCTTTCAGGAAATAAATTCAATCAAAAATTTTAACCACTACTCCAAGTACCAGTGTATTTAATGCTCATTGTTTCTCCCCAGTTAAATGCAGATGACAGAGTAGTTCTAGCTTATTCACACCAAGTCAACTCTCAGCGGTTTTCTAATTTCCATTCGGCCTCTATTTCTACTTTTCAGCTTGTTTCAGCTTTCACTGCTGCTTGTTCACTTTCACTGTTGAAGAATCTCACAAATATCAGTTTACTTTATCTTGCTGAGTCAAATATCATCACTTCATTGATTTTCCATTGTTTTCTCAGTAGGAAATCACTGAGTAACTTATACCTAATACAATCATCTCTGGAATGTAGAGTACACTTTGCATCCATTATTAATATCACACATTTATTTGAGTGTTATCTCTCAATGATGTTTTTGAAAGAGACAAATTCCAAGTATTAATTTTAGAAAATTATGGAGGAAAAAAACGTATTTGCAAGTATCCAGTCAATCACTTATATACATGGAAAACTTGTTTTATATCTAAGTAAAGAAAATGGAATGCTCCTTTCTTGAGGGTTTTATTCAAAATTGGTGATCAAATATTCCCTAGGATAGATAACCTGTTTTTAGAATTGTTACTTCTTTGTAGTGTTTGGATATATGTCTGAAGTAACATAGGCAATGATTTAATTTGATAGTAAAGAGGTAATTTCCAAGGATATTGAGCTTGAAAATGTCAGAGATTAGATGAGAGCACTGCCTTAGTTTTCTTACCAATATGTTTATCTTCTTCTCATGTCTTGTTCCATATGTATGACATCCTGCCTTGATTACTAAGTCCTTAGGTAAAGTTATTGATTAAAACTGCAGGCCACATTTAAGAAAGACGAAGCTTAAAGTGTTCACTATAATTCTCTATCTGAAGTAGTTATGCACAGTGTGAAGTGCAAAGTCAATCAAATGTGAAGAGAACAAAATTGTACAAAAGTGTGCAAAATTTGTTATATAATTTCCTAAGACATTCTAAATGTCATACTGAGGACTGGTAAAAAAAACATGGAATTAAAATTTACTGCTAATCTTTTTCCTAGAATTATATTACACAAAATGAGTTATGAACACAGTGGAGAATTATATAAATAATTGATTAATGGGCACCAAGACCTTCCCAGGTGGTGTTAGTGGTAAGGAACCCACCTACCAATGCAAGAGATGTAAGAAACATGAATTCAGTTTCTAAGTTGGGAAGATTCTCCTGGAGGAGGACATGGCTACCTACTCCAGTATTCTTGCCTGGAAAATCCCATGCACAGAAGAGACTGGGAGGCTACAGCCCATGGACTTACAAAAGAATTGGACAGCATTTAGTAGCTAAACAAAAACAACAATTCTCATAAAATGTGTTAGAAATTATTCCCTCAACTTCTATCCTTTAAAAAGAGACACGTGTACCCCAATGTTCATCGCAGCACTCTTTATAATAGCCAGGACATGGAAGCAACCTAGATGTCTATCAGCAGACAAATGGATAAGAAAGCTGTGGTACATATACACAAGGGAGTATTACTCAGCCATTAAAAAGAATACATTTGAATCAGTTCTAATGAGGTGGATGAAATTGGAGCCAATTATACAGAGTGAAGTAAGCCAGAAAGAAAAACATCAATACAGTATACTAACACATATATATGGAATTTAGAAAGATGGTAATGATAACCCTGTATGTGAGACAGCAAAAGAGACACAGATGTTTAGAACAGCCTTTTAAATTCTGTGGGAGATGGAGAGGGTGGGATGATTTGGGAGAATGGCAATGAAACATGTATACTATCATGTAAGAAATGAATCACCACTCTAGGTTTGATACAGGATACAGAATGCTTGGGGATGGTGCACTGGGATGACCCAGAGAGATGATATGGGGAGGGTGGTGGGAGGGGGATTCAGGATTGGGAACTCGTGTACACCCATGGTGGATTCATGTCAATGTATGGCAAAACCAATACAGTATTGTAAAGTAAAAAAATATATATAGAGAGAGAGAGAGAAATAAAAAATAAAAATAAATAAATAAACTTGCATTTAGCTCTTCCTTAGAAAATAAAATAAAATAAAAATGACTATAGAATTAGTATAATTTCATTCTTGAATTCATTTTTGTTACAATGTATTTATCTCTTTTTTGGTTTTACATGTCTCTGCTTATACAGGTGATCTATTCTTACATACTGTCTACTTTATCCATTAGAATCCTTAGCATATTACCCAGAGTTGTTTTAATCCTTGCTTTGATAATTACAACATTCTTGGCATCTCTGGTTCTGATGATTGCTCTGTCTACTCAAAATGTGTTTTTGTCTTTTGATGTGGCTTGTAATTTTTTTCTTGATATCCAGACATGATGTACTGGGTAGAATTGTAAATGGATTTTTTAAAATGTGGTGGTAAATTGGGGAGAGAAGCATCCTAGAGTCCTAGGATTAGTCTCAGTATTAGTCTAAGTCTCTGGACTCTTCATAACTATTTCTCAATTTTTTTTTCCACTTTATATGGAGCAGGATGGTCTAGAGTTAAAATATCCCTTTTCCATGAAGTAGTCTAGAGGAACCTAGAGTAGGGTGTTTTTCTTGCCCCAAGTCAGTTAGGCTCTGATAATTCTCCCAGCACGTTGTGCACCCATTAACTAGTTTACTCTGAGGACAGACCTTGTTGGTAAGAATAGTGTTCTGGCTTCTTTCAGAATGCTTCCTTTCTGCCTCCCCTCACTGAAAGCAAGAGATTTTTTTTTCTGATATTTAATATGGAAATTGCTTGAGTTCCTGGAAGTAAAACTTACTATATTTTGGGGAGCCCATAGGACTGGATCCCAATGGGTTTTTTCTCTCAGAATTATCCACAGTGAATCTCCAGCAATTCATCAATTACATTTCAGGTGTTCCTACCCAGGCACTGGTTCCTGTGCTGATTTCCCATCCTGAGTTTTTGCTCTTGAGTGTCTGTTTAGATAATCTGAAATTTTCTGTTTATGCCAAAAGAATATACAGATTTGTTATTAGAATAAATGTGAGAGTCTGTCATTTCAATGAATACACAAAAAGATAAAATGACAACTGCAATTTTTGTGTATGAATAAAAGAAAATATAACTAAACTGTATACTTTGACTCATAATTCCTGAATAGTTATAAAAAAGATAGAATTATAATGTCTTACTGAAATCCATTGTAGTAAAATAAAGAGCTATCACATTCATTGGTAGGAGATCAAAAATCATAAAGATGACCATTCTTTTCAAATCAGTATACAGATTCCTTGTAATTCTTACTAAAATTTCAAAATACCAAGGTTCATGAAATTTGATGATTTTTGTAGAATTTTGTTTTTAATTTTTAAATCCATAAAAAAAGGGCAAAAAGCTAAGAATAATCAAGGTACTTCAGAAGAAATACAAGGGAAGGGAGTATTACCCTTCCAAATATTTTGAGTAGGATGACCAAACAAGATGTGCCTCATGTACTCTCCCCAGCAATTATTCACAGACCTATGTGTCTTTGTGGGAGCTCTGGGATCCAGATAGGAGACTGTGAAAATTGGGTGCACTCCAAAACAGAAAATGACATTTTAGAAGGGAAGTTTGCAACAAGGTTACAGACCCAAAGAGTGTGTTCCTGGCTGCAGACATGGCAAAAAGCTTTGTCTCTCTGAGAACTCAGCGACAGGCTATTTCTCTTTTTATTGTATCACTCACACCTTATGCCAAGGCACACAAGAAGAGTCATTCCCACCTCCTTGCTGAGTAGTAAATATACAGACCTCAAGTACCAGCTGTGGACCTTGAAGTGGCTCATGAACTGGCAAAAGCCCCTGTATAAAAATTTACTCAACCTCAGGAATAACCAAGGGAATCTAAACAAAACCTAAGATACCATTTCAGACCCATCTCACTAATAAAACTTAAAAAAAAAAATCATTTCTTGGGGGAATTACAGAATTAGAACATGGAGACAATGGTTAAACTTTGTAAACATAGTAAATATCATGGTTCCTGGGGAAATTTTATGGTATGTCAATTATTTCTCAAGATGACTGTTACTAAAACTCATTCAATAATATGCTAAAAGTAATGATGTGGCATTTCAGACTCTTTTGTTGACCATGATGGCTACTCTATTTCTTCTACGGGATTCCTGCCCACAGTAATAGATATAATGGTCATCTGAGTTAAATTCACATATAAGTTCATTTTAGTTTGCTGATTCCTAGAACGTCAACATTCACTCTTGCCATCTCCTGTTTGACCACTTCCAATTTGCCTTAATTCATGGACCTAACATTCCAGGTTCCTATGCAATATTGCTCTTTACAGCATTGGACCTTGCTTCTATCACCAGTCACATCCACAACTGGGTATTGTTTTTGCTTTGGCTCCATCCTTTCATTCTTTCTGGAGTTATTTCTCCACTGATCTCCAGTAGCATATTGGGCACCTACTGACCTGGGGAGTTCCTCTTTAAGTGTCCTATCATTTTGCCTTTTCATACTGTTCATAGGGTTCTCAAGGCAAGAATACTGAAGTGGCTTGCCATTCCCTTCTCCAGTGGACCACATTCTGTTAGACCTCTCCACCATGACCCATCATCTTGGGTGGCCCCACACAGCATGGCTTAGTTTCATTGAGTTAGACAAGGTTGTGGTCTGTGTGATCAGATTGGCTAGTTTTCTGTGATTATGGTTTCAGTGTGTCTGCCTTCTGAACCCTCTCACAACTTGGGTTTCTCTTACCTTGGATGTGGGTATCTCTTCGCGTCTGCTCCAGCAAAGCACAGCTGCTGCTCCTTACCTTGGATGAGTCACCCCTCCTGACACTGAATGTGGAGAGGCTCCTCTCGGCCCTCCTGTACCTGTGCAGCCAATCCTTGGACATGGGGTTGCTCTTCTTGGCCACTGCCCATAACCTCAGCCATGGGGTAGCTCCACTCGGCTGCTCCTGTGCCGTCGCAGCCTGGCACTCTGGTCACTGCCTCTGAATTTGTGGCTGTGGGGTAGCTCCTCTCAGTCATGCTTTCTGCGTGGTCCGTTGCAGCCACCACATTTTCTTTGATGTCCATAGCAGCCACTGGATGATCTCTGTTCGTTTCCAAGGCAAACCACTCAATATCATGGTAATCCAAGCCTATGCCCCAAACGGTAACAGTGAAGAAGCTGAAGTTGAACAGTTTTATGAAGACCTACAAGACCTTTTAGAACTAACACCCCCAAAAGATGTCCCTTTCATTATAGGGGACTGGAATGCAAAAGTAGGAACTCAAGAAACACCTGGAGTAACAGGCAAATTTAGCTTTGGAGTATGGAATGAAGCAGGGCAAAGACTAATAGAGTTTTGCCAGCAGAATGCACTGGTCATAGCAAACACCCTCTTCCAACAACACAAGAGAAGACTCTGCACATGGACATCACCAGATGGTCAACACCAAAATCAGACTGATTATATTCTTTGTAACCAAAGATGGAGAAGCTCTACAGAGTCAGCAAAAACAAAACCAGGGGCTGACTGTGGCACAGATCATGAACTCCTTATTGCCAAATTCAGACTTAAATTGAAGAAAGTAGGGAAAACTGCCAGGGTCCAGCCCCGGTGGATCCAGGGAATTTGAAGCGGGGATGGAGTTGGCAAGGAGAGACTTATTTATTAGAGATATAAAGAGAGATTAGGAAAGAAACATGTAGTAGGAAAATTAGTGGAGAAAAGAGGCTGAATAACTTGGTTTATGCGGAGAACCAAGAAAACTCTGAGACAAGGAGTTTGCACCGTCTACATAGGCCACTGGCACCTGCTTGAATAGCTGAGGGTGACCCGCCTTGGGCTCCCTCTTGTGTGGGTCTTAGAAGCCAGGGCAAATAAGTAGACATGGTGAGCCTCTACACTCCAGATGGGAATTCAGCCAGAAAAGGGAGAAAAAAACGACATGGGGGAGCCAAGCATCGGTGCCAGACCCACAACTTTATTCTCAAAAGCAACTTATATACCCCAAGTTGTACATAAAGAAATAATGGAATATGCAGAGTTATGCAGGGGCAGCAGTCCTTACCCTTATTGAGACCAGGCTTTCTTTTTTCATACTTTCCCATATATAAAAAGTCTTAGGTGGTTTTACATCATCTTCTGGCCAGGGGGCCTGTTAACATTTTTTATGGCTCTTTTCCTAGATAAATGTCTATCACCAGAAAACTCATTTTCCATTGAAGTGTTTTTTCTTAATCTGCATTACCCTCAAAGTACTAAATAGTTACATTCTTGTAGAACAAAGGTGCAGTGGGTTATAACAAAGAAAGCACTTAACTCAAAGATCTAAATGTTGCTAATGCCAGGGCTACTACCTGTTTTTTCTACATACCAACTATATCAACAAATAAAACATATGAAAACTTGGCAGCAAGTTTTGGCTCAACAAATGAAACCCTTAATCAGTCCTATTCTAATGATTTTGACTCCTCAGAAGCCCCTACATTCCTAGGATGTTTTAAGCTTCCTGTGCCTCTCGTGGTCAGGAGGCTGCAAACAATCAGATTCACAGCTGTAAGAGTCTGGCAGGCAGGCTAGAAAGCCATCAGAGGGGTTTTTGGATTGAAACACTCTTATGATGCCCAGGAGATTTATTATCTAAAAGCTCTAAATTAACTTTTTCCAGGAAAATGTGGTGGGGGAACAGCCCCCTGTGAATGTCAGAAGAGTAGGTGGAAAGCATAACGCAGTAAAGCAGGCAGACTCTGATTTTGGAGGTAGATGCTCGAAAAAGTCCAGGGGGAACCCCTGAGGCCTGATCCCACCTTTGCGTTTTGTCAGGCCTCCTTCCTCATGACCTTTGCCACGGGCGGGATTCCCCATGCAGGCTCCCAGCAGAAAACCACTAGACCATTCAGGTATGACCTAAATTTAATCCTTTATGATAATACAGAGGAAGTGAGAAATAGATTTAAGGAACTAGATCTGATAGACAGAGTGCCTGATGAACTATGGACGGAGGTTCCTGACATTGTACAGGAGACAGGGATCAAGACCATCCCCATGGAAAAGAAATGCAAAAAAGCAAAATGGCTGAGGAGGATTTACAAATAGCTGTAAACAGCAAAGAAACAAATAGCTAAGGAGAAAAGGAAAGATATAAGAATCTGAATGCAGAGTTCCAAAGAATAGCAAAGAGAGATAAGAAAGCCTTCCTCAGCAATTAATGCAAAGAAATAGAGGAAAACAACAAAATGAGAAAGACTAGAGATCTCTTCAAGAAAATTAGAGATACCAAGAGAATATTTCATGCAAAAATGGGTTCGATAAAGGACAGAAATGGTATGGACCTAACAGAAGCAGAAGATATTAAGAAGAGGTGGCGAGAATACACAGAACTGTACAAAAAAGATCTTCACGACCCAGATAATCACGATGGTATGATTACTCACCTAGAACCAGACATCCTGGAATGTGAATTCAAGTGGTCCTTAGAAAGCATCATTACGAACAAAGCTAGTGGAGGTGATGGAATTCCAGTTGAGCTATTTCAAATCCTGAAAGATGATGCTGTGAAAGTGCTTCACTCAATATGCCAGCAAATTTGGAAAACTCAGCAATGGCCCCAGGACTGGAAATGGTCAGTTTTCATTCCAGTCCCAAAGAAAAGCAATGCCAAAGAATGCTCAAACTACCACACAATTGCACTCATCTCACACTCTAGTAAAGTAATGCTCAAAATTCTCCAAACCAGGCTGCAGCAATACGTGAACCGTGAACTTCCAAATGTTCAAGCTGGTTTTAGGAAAGGCAGAGGAGCCAGAGATCAAATTGCCAACATCCGCTGGATCATGAAAAAAGCAAGAGTTCCAGGAAAACATCTATTTCTGCTTTATTGATAATGCCAAAGCCTTTGACTGTGTGGATCACAATAAACTGTGGAAAATTCTGAAAGAAATGGGAATACCAGACCACCTGACCTGCCTCTTGAGAAATCTGTATGCAGGTCAGGAAGCAACAGTTAGAATTGGACATGGAACAACAGACTGGTTCCAAATAGGAAAAGAAGTACGTCAAGGCTGTATATTGTCACCCTGCTTATTTAACTTTTATGCAGAGTACATCATGAGAAATGCTGGGCTGGAAGAAGCACAGGCTGGAATCAAGATTTCCAGGAGAAATATCAATCACCTCAGATATGCAGATGACACCACCCTTATGGCAGAAAGTGAAGAGGAACTAAAAAGCCTCTTGATGAAAGTGAAAGAGGAGACTGAAAGAGGAGAGTGAAAAAGTTGGCTTAAAGCTCAACATACAGAAAACTAAGATCACGGCATCTGGTCCCATCACTTCTTGGGAAATAGATAGGGAAACAGTGGAAACAGTGTCAGA
>SJYQ01005611.1:641465-666335 GCA_006410935.1 Redunca redunca | reverse complement strand
TTTATCATTATATCAAGAATGAAATGATACTCATAGTGAATTCAGAATTACTTAATAAAGAACATGATAGAGTACAGCAATGAAAATCAATGACAATGTGAAAGTGTTAGTTGCTCAGTCATGTCTGACTCTTTGTGACACCATGGACTGTGGCCCACCAGACTCCTCTGTCCATGGAATTCTCCAAGAAAGAATACTGGAGGGGATTGCCATTCCCTTCTCCAGGGGATCTTCCCAACTCAGGAAGTGAACCTTGGTTTCCAGTATTGTAGGTGGATTCTTTACTGCCTGTGCTATCAGGGAAGCACAGTGCTTACAGTAAAAGAAAGATCTGTTAGAGATAATAAAGTTAAAATTTTCCAATTGTTACTAAGTACTATATTTATTTCATAATATGTATCCATACAGAATCATATACCTTCCCTATATTAATGAGTAATATAACAAATATCCCAGAAAATTATTGAGTGGAACTAGGACAGTATCTCTAATTATCAGAATATATTTCTAATTCTGTTTTACATGCATTTCTGAAAGAAGAATTGAGGTCAAGGCCCTGGTCTTATTTACCTTGAATAAGGTACCTAACTCACTGTCTACACCAGGAAGTGCTTATTGGTTTTTAAATTATTTATTGTGAAATAAATGCAATGTAAATTCAAAATCATGTGTAAAGCTAAGGATTTTTAAGCATGTTCTTTTAATCTTAGCTCTATTAAACAATGTATCTATTAAAAATCAAAATTATGGACTGAATTATGTTCCTCTAATATTCATATATTGAAGTCTGAGAGTATTTGAAGGTAGGTCCTTTAAAGAGGTGTGTGTGTTAGTCACTCAGTCGTGTCTGACTCTGTGTGACCCCATCGACTGTAGCCCACTAGGCTTCTCTCTCCATGCAATTTTCCAGGCAAGAATACTGGAGTGAGTTGACCATTCCCTTCTCCAGGGGATCTTCCTTACCCAAGAATCGAACCCAGGTCTCCTGCACTGCAGGCAGATTCTTTACTGACTGAGCTACAAGGGAAGCCCTGTAAAGCACTGAGAAATATATTCAATATTGTGAGATAAATTATAATAAAAAAGAAGACAAATAATGCATACTATGTAAACCTGAATCATTTGGCTATACAGCAGAAATTAACCCAACCTTATAAATCAACTATACTTTAGTAAAAAAAAAAAAAAAAAGAATTTGGAATGAAAGCCAGCCTCAGTTGATAGAATTAGATACAACCTAGATATGTGAAAATGGCAAAAGAAAATGATTCTTTATTAAGAAAGGCAAATAATTACAAACAGAATATATGTAACTAGTGTAGTGAAAAATAAGCTCTTTTTAACACTTAGAGCTATAAACTCTTTTAAGTTTATACTTAATTTTTTAGGTTTCTGTTTTATACTCCCCTAAGAAGAATAACAGGCTTCCCAGGTGGCTCACTGGGTAAATAAAGAATCCACCTAGAATGCAGGCGATTCAAGAGACATGGGTTTTATTCCAGGGTTGGGAATATCCCCTGGAGGAGGGCATGAAGACCCACTCCAGTATTCTTGCCAGGAGAATCCCATGGACAGAGAAGCCTGTGGGCTACAGTCCATAGGGTTACAGAGTCAGACATGACTAAAGTGACTGAGCATCCACACAAGAAGTATAACATACTAGGAAACTTTTCAATATGACCAGCTATGATGAAGCAGTTCACATAGGACTTACTAACTTTTCATCCCAAATTTAAGAGAGACATAGGAACAGAGGGTACTATGGGCAAACAGAATGATGGTATAAATTTTAATTCTAATAATGTGTGATTTTCAAAAATTGTTGAGAAAAATTCAAATAACTAATTTAATCCCTTTCAGTTTATTACTGGAATCAGGTAAGGAGATTATCTTCCTCATTTAACAAACATTTACACTCCCTTTACTGAGCAGTCCCTTGGACTGCAAGGAGATCCTACTAGTCCATCCTAAAGGAAATCAGTCCTGAATGTTAATTGAAAAGAATGATGTTGCAGGTGAAACTCCAACACTTGCGCCACCTGATGCGAAGAACTGACTCACTGGAAAAGACCCTGATGCTGGGAAAGACTGAGGGCAGGAGGAGAAGGGGACAACAGAGGATGAGATGGTTGAATGGCTTCACTGACTCAATGGACATGAGTTTGAGTAAACTCCAGGAGTTGGTGATGGACAGGAAGGCCTGGTGTGCTGCAGTCCATGGGGTCGCAAAGAGTTGGACACAACTGAGCAACTGAACTGAACTAGGCAGAAGTCCAATGTCCTCCCCTATGAAAACTCGCTTTGTGTTGTGCTCCATTGCTTGGTTGTGTCTGAATCTTTGCAACCCTATGGACTATAGCCCAACAGGCTTCTCTGTGCATGGAATTTGCCTAATAAGAATACTGGTGTGGGTTGCCATTTCTTCCTCCGGGGTATTTTCCTGATCCAGGGATTAAACCTGCAACTCCTGCATCTTCTGCATTGCAGGGAGATTCTTTACTGCTGTATATTAGACTTACCTGTGATATTCTGCATGTGACAAAAAATACATCTTTCATTGGATTGACACTTATTAGCAAGTTTTATTGGAGAAGGCAATGGCACCCCACTCCAGTACTCTTGCCTGGAATATCCCATGGATGGAGGAGCCTTGTAGGCTGCAGTCCATGGGGTAGATAAGAATCGGACTCGACCAAGCGATTTCCCTTTCACTTTTCACTTTCATGTATTGGAGAAGGAAATGGCAACCCACTCCAGTGTTCTTGCCTGGAGAATCCCAGGGACAGGGGAGCCTGCCTTCTACAGGGTCGCACAGAGTCGGACACGACTGAAGTGACTTAGCAGCAGCAGCAGCAGCAAGTTTTATATTTCATTTTGTTTTGGTAACAATCGTTTAGGTATTGAAGTATTCTACAAGATAGATGACTGTAAAGAAAGAGGAACCACAGCAAGACATTTCTTGCCTCCCTTTCCCAATTAGTTGTTGAATCACAGTTCACTGATATTAATTGTGGAGTTTGGGAGGAAGTGACAGTTTTAAAAATATATTCCTTTCATATTCCTAGACTTTTCTTAAACTTCCCTAGCTTTTACTGATAACTACTTTAGAATGAAAAGCAGAGTCTCTTACCTAACACTTCACTTTAAAACTAGTCCCAAAGCTGAGTATCATGTGGTTAGAGCCAGAAGTCAAAGAAAATGGAAAGCATTAAATTTTTTACCCTTTGCAGAAAAGTCATTTTGTATGTTAGTCCTGCCATGTCAACAGGCACGTAGGAAGGTTAGGATGGAATTTTCCCATAGTATTTCTCCATCATGTCACCCATGGAATGCCTTAGTGTGTATACCGAAGGGTTTCCTAGAATCTCAACAATCAGCTCTCCACAGGGCATCATAGTGTCTATAATCATAACATTATAATTGGTGTCCTGGAGTTTCTTCAAGATTGTCCAGTTGTAGACAACACTCTCACAGACAAGTTTTAAATATCCACTCATTTGGAAAAAAAAAAAATCTTGCAGATTTTGCTGATTGCCTAGGTGACAATGAAGGCATGACATTAACTGATAGTTCTAGAAAGTCACGTAGTCTAATTTCATTAGCTTCTCTGTCCTGTGGCATGGGGAGAATCTTGAAGTTCATGGTGGAAGGCTTGCTGTAGTCAATGATAAAATTTTGTGGAGACACCAACACAGTCACTTTGTGGCCTCTTTCCATGAATTTCTCCAGAATAACCTTCAGATTGAGCCAGTGACTCATGTCAGGGGCCACACCAAAACTTTCTCACAGAATCCACAGCCAGTATAGCAGAGCTGCAGCAATGGAATTGCTAAACCCACTTCTCAGATGCCATAACAGCAGCTCCCTCACACACTGCTCTGCAAAGGATGAATGTTTGCTGGGCCCAGAAGTGAAGTGGCAATTTAGACATAGATCACATTAAAAATTAATTTCTGGAGTTCGGAAATGGCACTTACATGCAGAGAACTTTGACAGTTGTTAATTGGCACAGTATTGTATAGTATTTATTCAGGAATAGATATGTAATAAGTATATATTTTGGAGGAAATAATTTTGACATTCTAGGAGCTTGCTTTAAATAGGTTAAAATAGAAAAATGATATTTTTAATNNAGAAAAATGATATTTTTAATGGACAATTTTAAAGTATAAAAATTCATTTTAGTAAGTCTACTAAATAACATGTTTTATGGAACTTAAGTAATAAATGGGGAAACATAAAAATCTATGTTTCTCATAAGATTGGTCATATGCTAACATGTGAATAAAGCACATATATCACAGGATATAAGAGAAATACACTAAATACTGTACAAAGGTACAGTGTTTCAGAGCCCCAGAAGATGCTATACTGCAATATGAAGAAAATCAGTCAAAACTCCAAAATGGAGGGAACATTTCAACTGAGTCCAGAAGCAAAGATTACAGAAAAAGGGTTCTGAAAGTGTATGGAAGAAAAGGAGAAAAAGATGAATGATATGTAAGTCATGATCATTTAAATATACAGATATCAGTTCCATATATATAGTCATATGCTAACACAGAGCTGTGCAGGAAAAGGAAATATTAGTTAAAATAGGACACTTTGGAGAGCCTTGGATGCTATGTTCTGGGTCATGTTTAATTACCATAAAAAGATGTCCACTCAAATTTTCAAATGAGTTACAGAAAATGATCACATATATCCTTTAATAAAACTATTCTGGCAACAAAAAGGATTTGAGTTGTAGAGAAAAAATGAATATGTCATTGATTAAAATTAGGTGGCTCAGACAGCAAAGAATCTGCTTGCAATCCTCTGGAGAAAGGAATGGCTACCCACTCCAGTATTCTGGCCTAGAGAATTCCATAGATGGAGGAGCCTCGTGGGCTATAGTCCACGGGGTTGCAAAGCATCGGACACAACTTTTCGACTAACACACTTTTCTTTCCTTTTTAAAAAATATATATTAAGAAAGCAAGATTTGATGAGATTATCAGTAAGAATGTGCTCTGCTTAGTGGCTTAGTCTTAACTAAGTAAGAATATAATATTGATTTGTGAATGGAGAGCAGAGAATGAGTCTTATGACTGATGGGAAGTGAGAGGTGACCAAGAGTTAACCAGGAACTGTTTAGTTTTTACTTTAAGCAACCAGAGTGTGATAATGACTCTAGCAAATTCATGAAACACTAAAGGAGTAGCGATGGGAAGAGTTTTTGACCTGCAGTGTGTAAATTAAAGACAGGACATGTTTGTGAATCTCAAAGGAAAGATGAATTTAGAAGTACTCATTTTATATTCAGTCACTCACATGAATTTCAATTTAATTCCACTTCCTCTCCAAATTCTTTATATTTCATACCTTTAACAAGCAATTTTTAGTACTTACTGTATAATAGATTCTGTTTTATGCACAGGGCATAAAGAAATAAGTAAAATACCATTCTAATTCAAAATGATTTCACAGACTATTGGACAAAATAAGTTAGCCAGTTAGCCAGTACTTATTCTACAAGCTTAAGGGAGAAGGATCAGAGAAGGTAGAGATGAACTGAGGAATTGCAAAGCCTATAAAGGGGATTCTTTGGTAGAGGAAGGGAATGATGGAGTTAACTGTCTTTAAGAGTCTGTTTAGCAGGTGAAAGAGCACCGCTTAGAAGTAAAAGGAAATATCAACGTATCTATGTTCTAAGAAGTGTGGCATAGTTATATGAAGGGTTATATTCAGTTACAAAATTATATTCATTTTAATAATTTGGAAGAGACATACTGAAATTTCAAATCCCTTGAGAATTTTTTTTTCCTGTTTTGTTTGCTAAAATGAAAACACTGGGTAGGTTTACTTAGAAGATGCCAAGACAAAACCTTGACCAAGGATTAAGAGTTGTGTCCTGTTGTGTAATTAGGGTTTATATAAGTTCTGTATTAATTGGTAAAAATCCAAATCCAAAAAAGAAAAAAAATCACAAAACAAGAAGATGGGACAGAATCATTAATCCACTAAAAGAAAATTATGATAACAATATAATCTTAAAAGAGGAAAGTCTTTTAATATATGGTAAATAACCTAGAAGTGATTTGGAAAGGAAAAAAAAAAACTGGTAAATTTATCTAATCACTATGACAAAGTTCACATGTTGTAAACAATTTTGTGGAGAGATATAATACAGCTCAGAAATTGACCTCAACATACTTATGTAAATTGGGAGAGAAATATTTCTAAGTTATTTTATTATATGAGAAAACTAAAGCAGAGCTCAGATTTCAAATAAGGATTTATTCACATAAATTTAAAAGTATAGGAGGTGTATGTTTGCTTATATCCAACCAAAATATTAAAAATCTAGATAAAATATAAAATTGCCTCAGAAAAATTCATTTTTGATTTGGTAAGAAAATAAAAAATCAGAAGAATCCCTAATCAAAGTCAAAGCAGGAATTCTGATGGTCACCCTTGCCATTTCTTTGTAGAACAAACAATATATGGCAAGAGTGGAGAGATCAAAAATCTGAAGATTCGCCCAAGATCATGTAATGCTAGATTCTCAAGATAAGATCTCACTTTTACAAGTGAATTCCCTTATACAGAAGTTTACTGCAAGGAAAATCGTTTGTTTTGACTTAGTTCTCCCTGGATGAAAGAACTCTTCCCTTAGAATTTTTAACACTATAAGCCTTGGTATGGGTTTACAGTTCAGACTAGAAAAACCTCTTTGAAGAAACTTTGCTCCAAGCTTCAAAGTTTTCTATAGATAAAATTTCAAGTTAAATAAGCACCTCCCTGTTACAAGAAAAAAAGCTTCAAGACTGGGAACCAGCAGAAGTAACAGAAATATTAACTCAATGAGGTAAAGTAGTTTTGTAGTTTGAAATGGAAAATAAATTAGATTTTACAATATGTTTAAGGATATGAAAATGAAATCTGAAAATATGTGCAAAGAACAAGAAATTAAAAAGAATTATGAAAATTTGCTAAAGAAATAAAGTGAATTTCTCCAAATTAATAATTCAACAAATCAGATTTAAGTGAATAGATAGATTGAAGAGTAGACTCTGGCGGCTGAGATGGTAAAGAATCTTCGTGCAATGCCAAGAGACATGGATTTGATCCCTGGGTTAGGAAGATCCCCTGGAGAATGGAATGCAACTGACTCCAATATTCTCGCCTGAAGAATTCCATGGACAGTGGAACCTGGCGGGCTAAAGTCCATGGGGTCACAAAGAGTTGGACACGACTGAAAGATAACACTTTCATACAAATAAACACTGAGTCAAAAGATAAATCAAAAGATGTTATGTGGAATTAAGTTCTGAATAAAAAAATTGCAATAGGAAATATGATAGAATGGTGAAGATGCATGGAGAGTAGACTGAGACTTCTGAATCTAGCTGTTGGTTGTCTACTTGGTTCCTCCTCTTACAAGTCTTTTTTCATTTTTTAAAACTTGTGGGGTTTTTTTGCAACCAAGCTGTACAAGTTAGCCCTATTTTTATGTTCTTTTAATCAAATCTACTTACATCAAATTTTTCAATTGTTGTCCTTCAGTTGCTCAGATGTCTCTGACTCTTTGAGACCCCACAGACTGCAGGACAGCAAGCTTCCCTGGACTTGGTGCTCGATCGGAGGCAGACTGCTGATGAGGTGATTGTCAAGCTGCATATGAGGATTGGTCCTGTGGGACTGGAGGAGGTCCCACTGCTTTCACAGACACGGGCTGTGTGGTGCAGCTCCCAAGTGGTCGGCAGTGGGGTGGTGTTTTCTATGCCAAGATAGTTCTTGCACCAAAGTGCAGGCTTGCAAAGGTGGTCTCCTGAAGCTGTCACTGGACAAGAAGATGCCTCTGTTCACATGGTCCTCTCTGCTGAAGAAACTTTTAAGGACCCAGGATTTGGTGCCAGGAGAATGGGCAGGAGCCATCTCCTGTTGTCTTAGAGCCAAGCCCTGAGCCCCCCGGGCTAAGCAGGAGGCCTGCCACCAGAAGCGGGCCCAGGACTGTGATGAAGTAGGTGCTAAACTGGTCATGGAGCCCAAGCAGAGTCCAGTGCCAAGAGGGCTATGCGTCTCTGTGGAGGGAGGGAGGTGGAAGGGACCAGAGATGGCCCTGGACCTTGGGGTGATGCCCTCCCCGCCATTCCTGGCTGAGCCGGCTACCCACGCTAAAACAGCCCTGTGTTCCACCACTGAATCGCCAGACCAGGCTTCTGAGCTCAGAGGAGAATCTAGCACTTTTTACAGGAAAGAAGGCAGCAGATGCCCAGGAGTGACCCAGTATCTCCAGCCATGGCCCGGAGCAGAGACCCTAAGAAGACGATCGTTCCAAGGAGGAGATGGCAGTGGCCACAGATGCTACAGCCTTGGTGGATGAGCCCGAGTCCATGGTGAACCCGGGATTTATCAAGAACGACTCCTATGAGAAGGGGCCGGACGCCCTGGTAGTGCTTGTGTACCTGAAGGAAATCTTCAGAGACACCTCTCCAGTGCTCTCCTGCAAGCAGGACTTGCTGCTTACTAGTACATACACTAATTTGTAAAAAACAGATATGAAAACCAGAATATATATTTGCATTATAAATTTGTCCTTTACTAGAACCAAACTGGCCCACTAAATACATTTGCACAAAGAAAATACTAAACCCACATGATTTTACAGATAAACTTTAGCAAAAAATTCCAAGAATAAATCCTTTTTGGGGTTTTTTTTTTTTTTTTTTNNNNTTTTTTTTTTTTTTTTTTTGGATAAGAAAAAAGGAAATATTTCATTAATCCCAAAGACAATATAAACTTACCTAAAAAGGGGCTGAAGGAGAAACACATTCTAGGTCCATAATCACTCATGAATACAAATATGTCTTTATCAAAATATGAGCAAAATGGATTCAGTGATGAATGAGAATATTTAAAATATAGCCGAGAGATGAGTTAAAGGTAGAAGGAAAGCTTAATAGAAAATTTTTCAATATCATATCACTTCAGTTCAATTCAGTCACACAGTCAGACACTTAGTGACCCCATGGACTGCAGCTTGCCAGGCTTTCCTGTCCATCACCAACTCCCGAAGTTTACTCAAAAATGTGTCCATTGAGTTGGTCATTCCCTCCAACCATCTCACTCTCTGTTGTGCCCTTCTGCCGCCTTCAATCTTTCCCAAATAAGGGTCTCTTCAAATGAGTCAGTTCTTCATATTAGGGGGCCAAAGTATTGGTGTTTCAGCTTCAGCATCAGTCCTTCCAATGAATATTCAGAAATGATTTATTTTAGGATTGACTAGTTTGTTCTTGCCTGGAGAATCCCAAGGACAGCAGATCCTGGTGGGCTGCTGTCTATGGGGTCGCACAGAGTCGGACACGACTGAAGCGACTTAGCAGCAGCAGTTTGATCTCCTTGCAGTCCAAGGAACTCTCAAGAGTCTTCTCCAACCCCACAGTTCTAAAGCGTCAATTTTTCGGTGCTCAGCATTCTTTATAGTCCAACTCTAACATCCATACATGGCTACTGGAAAAACAATAGCCTTGATTAGACAGACCTTTGTTGCCAAAGTAATGTCTCTGCTTTTTAATGTGTTGTCTAGTTTGGTCATAGTTTTTCTTCCTAGGAGCAAGCGTCTTTTAATTTCATGGCTGCAGTCATCATCTGCAGTGATTTTGGTGCCCAAGAAAGTAGTCTGTCACTGTTTCCATTGTTTCCTCATATACTTGCCATGAAGTGATGGGACCAGATGCCATGATCTTAGTTTGCTGAATACTGAGTTTTACCAACTTTTTCACTCTCCTCCTTCACTTTCATCAAGAGGTTCTTTAGTTCTTCTTCACTTTCTGCCATAAGGATGGTGTCATTTGCATATCTAAGGTTATCTATATTTCTCCCAGCGATCTTGATTCCAGCTTGTGCTTCATCCAGCCCAGGATTTTGCATGATGTACTCTGCATTTAAGTTAAATAGACAGGGAGGCAATAAACAGCTTTGACGTTCTCCTTTTTCCCTATTTGAAATCAGTCTGTTGTTCCATGTCCAGTTCTAACTCTTGTTTCTTGATCTGTATACAGATTTCTCAGGAATCAGGCAAGGTGTTCTGGTATTCCCCTCTCTTGAAGAATTTTCCACATTTTGTTGTGATCCACATAGTCAAAGGCTTTGGCATAGTCAATAAAGCAAAAGTAGATGTTTTTGTGGAACTCTCTTCCCTTTCCAATGATCCAACAGATGTTGGCAATTTGATCTCAGGCTCCTCTGCCTTTTCTAAATCCAGCCTGAACATCTGGAATTTTACAGTTCACATATTGCTGAAGCCTGGCCTGGAGAATTTTGAGCATTACTTTAGTAGTGTGTGAGATGAGTGCAACTGTGTGATAGTTTGAACATTCTTTGGCATTCATTTGACAAACCTAGACAGCGTATTAAAAACAGAGATATCACTTTGCCAACAAATGTCCATTATACTCAAAACTAGTCATGTACAGATGGGAGAGTTCGACCATAAAGAATACCGAACACTGAAGAATTGATGCTTGTGGACTGTGGTGCTGGAGAAGACTCTTGAGAGTCCCTTGGACAGCAAGAAGATCAAACCAGTCAATCCTAAAGGTAATTAATCCTGAATATTCATTGGAAGGACTGATGCTGAAGCTGAAGCTCCAATACTTTGGCAATGTGTTGTAAGAAGCTGACTCTTTGAAAAAGACCCTAATCTGGGGAAAGATTGAGGGGAGGAGGAGAAGGGGACAATAGAGGATAAGATGCCTGGATGGCATCATCAGTTCAACGGACATGAGTTTGAACAAACTCTCAGAGATAGTGAAGGACAGGGAAGCCTGGCATGCTGCAGTTCATGAGGTCCCTAAGAATCGGACATGTCTGAGGGGCTGAAGAACAACCACAATACACTATTAGCAGATTAAAATAAAAGAAGGTAAAATTTATTATTATTATTATTATTATTATTTTTCACTCGCTCAGTCATGTCCGATTCTTTGCAACCCCATGGACTGTAGCCCACCAGGCTTCTTTGTCCATGAGATTCTCCAGGCAAGAATACTGGAGTGGGTTGCCATTTCCTTCTCCAGGGGATCTTCCCGACCCAGGGATCAAACCCAGGTCTCCCATATTGCAGGCAGATGCTTTAACCTCTGAGCCATGAGGGAAGTCCCTATTATTATTATTATTATTATTATTATTATTATTAAGAGCTTTAAAATGTTTGTCTAAGCCTTCAATTTTCAACAAAATAATTTTCTTCAGAATTAGAGAAAGCAACTTCTTTGAACTAATATGAATGGTTATAAATTTAACCTCATTTCAAGTGAAAAAGTTAAAATTATTCCCTTTAAAATCAAATATAAGAATATCCTAGAATTCGCATTTCTAGTTAATGCATTTATGTGTGCATGCCAAGCCACTTCAGTATTGTCCAACTATTTGTGACCCTATGGACTATAGCCTTAGCTATGTGTCTCTGTCCCTGGGATTCTCCAGGAAGAAATACTGGTTCAATTCAGTTCAGTTCAGTCGCTCAGTCATGTGCAACTCTTTACGACCCCATACTGTAGTGGGCCAGGCTTCACTGTCCATCACCAACTCCAAGAGTTTGTTCAAACTCATGTCCATTTAGTCAATGATGCCCTCCAACCATCTCATCTGCTATCATCCCCTTCCCCTTCTACTTTAAATATTTCCCAGCATTAAGGTCTTTTCCAAGGAGTCAGTTTTTCGCATCACATGGCCAAAGTATTAGAGTTTCAGCTTTATCATCAGTCCTTCCTATGAGTATTCAGGACTGATTTTCTTTAGGATGGACTGGTTGGATCTCCCTGCAGTCCAAGGGACTCTCAAGAGTCTTCTCCAACACCACAGTTGAAAAGCATCTATTCTTCAGCAAAGAGCTTTCTTTAGAGTCCAACTCTCACATCCATACATGACTACAGGAAAAGCCATGCTTTGTCTAGATGGACCTTTGTCGCCAAAGTAAACTTTGCTTTTTAATATGCTATCTAGATTGGTCATAGCTTTTCTTCCAAGGGGCAAGCATCTTTTAATTTCAGGCTACAGTTACCAGCAGGAGTGATTTTGGAGCCCAAGAAAAGCTTTGACAGGTCAAGTCTGTCACTGTTTCCATTGTTTCCCATCTATTCGCCATGAAGTGATGGGATTGAACACCAAGATCTTCATTTTTTGAATGTTGAGTTTTAAGCCAGCTTTTTCATTCTCCTCTTTCACCTTCATCAGAGATTCTTTGGTTCCTCTTTGCTTTCTGCCTTAAGGGTGGTGTCATCTGCATATCTGAGGTTATTGATATTTCTCCCAGCAATCTTGATTCCACCTTCTGTTTCACCCAGTCAGGTATTTTGCATGATGTACTCTGCATATAAGTTAAATAAACATGGTAACAATATACAGCCTTGATGTACTGCTTTCCAAATTTGGAACCAGTCTGCTGTTTCATGTCTGTTTCTAACTGTTGCTTCTTGACCTGCATACAGATTTCTCAGGAGGCTGGTAAAGTGGTCTGGTATTTCCATCTCTTGACGAATTTTTCATAGTTTGTTGTGATCCACATAGTCAAAGGCTTTCAGTTCAGTTCAGTTCAGTCACTCAGTCGTGTCTGACTCTTTGCGACCCCATGAATTGCAGCGTACCAGACCTCCCTGTCCATCACCAACTCCTGGAGTTCACTCAGATCCAGGTCCATTGAGTCCGTGATGCCATCCAGCCATCTCGTCCTCAGTCGTCCCCTTCTCCCCCTACCCCCAATCCCTCCCAGCATCAAAGTCTTTTCCAATGAGTCAACTCTTCGCATGAGGTGGCCAAAGTACTGGAGTTTCAGCTTTAGTGTAGTAAATAAAACAGAAGTAGGTGTTTTTCTGGAACTCTCTTGCTTTTTCTGTGATCCAACGATCATAAAAAAATACTGGAGTAGGTAGCCATTGCCTTCTCCAGTGGATCTTCACAACCTGGGCTTGAACCCAGGTCTTCTGCAGTACAGGTGGATTTTTTGCTCTCTGAGATACCAGGGAAGCCTGGACTGCACTTCTGGGCATGTAGTGTAGTTACTTTCTTATGACAAAATAACAAGGAACACATTATATATTCCTTGGTACCCTGTCATAACAAAAGTTCGTCTAAGCAAAGCTATGGTTTTTCTAGGGGTCATATACGAATGTGAGAGTTGGACTATAAAGAAGGCTGAGGGCCAAAGAAACGACGCTTTGAACAGTGGTATTGAAGAAGACTCTTGAGGATTACTTGAACTGCAAGGAAATCAAACCAGTCCAATCTAAAGGAAATCAGTCTTAAACATTCATTGGAGGGACTTACGCTGAAGCTGAAGCTCCAATACTTTGGCCACCTGATGCGAAGAACAGACTATTGGAAAAGACCCTGATGCGAAGAACAGACTATTGGAAAAGACCCTGATGCTGGGAAAGATTGAAGGCGGGAGGAGAAGGGGATAACAGAGGATGAGATAGGTGCATGGCATCACCAACTTGATGGACATGAGTTTGAGTAAGCTCTGGGAGTTGGTGATGGACAGGGAAGCCTGGCCTGCTGCAGTCCGTGGAATCACAAAGAGCCAGACGTAACTGAGCGACTGAACTGAACTGAATTCTCCACATACGTGTGGGTTTATTTCTGGCCTGTCAATTCTGTCCCATTGATTTATGTGTCTGTTTTTCACTCAGTTCCATGCTGTCTTGATTACCATAACTTTGTAGTACAGTTTGAAATCAGGGAGCATGGTATCTCCAGTGTACTGTGTTTATCTACAGATTTTCTGGGTTTATTTTTTTTAATTTTTTTTATTTTTTTAGGATTTAAATCTTCCTGGTAAAATATTCTTTCTGTTAATTAATTCATTACGTTTATTCCTGAGCTCACTGAGTTGCCTTTCTGAGTAGCTTGAATTTCTTCATGATCACTATTTTGAATTCTCTATCACATCATGATATTCCTTGCTTAACGATTGATTTTTGGAGAACTGCCATTTTCTTTTTTCATACAATTTTCCTGTGGATCTTTATGGAGCTTGAAAAGTTGTTCCCTTGCTGGCCCCACTGCAGTAGTGAATGTCTTTTTTTTTTTTTTTTAAGTAATTTTTTTAAATTGATTGTAATGATTCAGTGGGTTGGAATTAATTGTTCTTCTATTGTTTTCCAGTAGGTGGCATGATAGCACAAAATTTTGTTTTTTTCTTGCATGTGTTCTTTCTAGTTATATTTGAGAGTAGGCACTTTTCACCCCACCCCGCCCTGCCCCACTAACTCTGTCAGAGAAGAAAATCTATGACCAACTAGACAGCATATTAAAAAGCAGAGACATTACTTTGCCAACAAAGGTCCATCTAGTCAAGGCTATGGTTTTTCCAGTAGTCATGTATGGGTGTGAGAGTTGAACTCAAAAGAAAGCTGAGTGCTGAAGAACTAACTGATGCTTTTAAACTGTGATGTTGGAGAAGACTCTTGAGAGTCCCTTGGACTGCAAGGATTTCAAACCAGTCAAGCCTAACGGAAATCAGTCCTGAATAATCATTGGAAGGCCTGATGCTGAAGCTCCAATACTTTGGCCACCTGATGTGAAGAACTAACTCATTAGAAAAGACCCTGATGCTGGGAAAGATTGAAGCCAAGAGGAGAAGAGGACAGCAGAGGATGAGATGGTTGGATGAAATACCGACTCAATGGACATGAGTTTGAGAAAGCTCCAAGTGTTGATGATGAACAGGGAAGCCTGGCATGAGGCAGTCCATGGAGTCGCAAAGCATCGGACATGACTGAGCGACGGAACTGAACTGAACCCTGCCAGACGTGTTGCCTGATGCTGGCACTGTCACCACTTTGGAGTCCTTGGTGCCCTGGTCTTGTTGGTGTCACTGACTTTGCTGCCTGTGGCTCTGGGAGAGTGGGTGCTTCTGCCTCTTCTGCCATTTTCGGACTCACGCACAGGCTTGGTCTCCACAGGGTTGGGGAAAGATGTGGTGAAGTGGGGATCACAGGTGCCTGTGCTGTAAGTGTTTGGTGTTTACCATCAGAGCTGGACATCAAACGTAGTTCTGTTTCATAGAACACCTAGTCCTTCACTGTCAGTGGTGGCAACTGACACAGGTCTCTCCTATCGCTACATGAGGATTGCTGAATATGGAGAAAGAAGGGCCACAGATGGAAACAGGGGCCTATGAAGTGGTTCACAAAACCTGGACACTCTCCCAATAACACAGGAGTGGAGGTCACTGCCTAGAGCCAGCAAAGAACACAGAGTTCTTCAGAAGGGTAAAGGTTAGTTTATGTAAATATTTTTAGGGTTTAGTCTATGATTCAAAGTTCAACTCACCTACTTCTCAGACTCTGTATAGCCAGTGTATGGCATTGTGCTTGTTATTGATTTTATTTTTTCATGTTCAAGTTCACATCAGTGAAGTCAAAGAGGCTATAAATTTGATGAGTGGTGGGTTATTTATCTAAGTGTGCTATCCATTGAGTATGTGCATAGTCATTGTAATATCTTGACTTAAAGAAATGGATAGGTAATTTCCTTCTCATCTTTGCAATATTGAAACTTCCTATACTTCATCCTTTTATTTGTGATAACTGAATTCTAAGAGATTCAAAGTCCAAGCGCTAATAATAGTCTGGTGGTCAGACATAGGGCAAGTCCACACAACTTAATAGAGCTTACATGACTTGCATGATTTTGTCCTACTAATATGTATTCATCCCAGCTTATTCCACAGATTGTACAAATAATTTGTTGTTCAGACACTCAGTTGTGTCCAACTCTTTGTGACTCCACAGACTGCAGCATTCTAGGCTTCTCCGTCCTTCACTATCTCTCAGAGTTTTCTCAAATTCACATCCATTGAGTCAGTGATGCCAACCGACCATCTCATCTTCTGTCGTTCCCTTCTCCTCCAGCCCTCAGTCTTTCCCAGCATCAGGGTCTTTTTCAATGAGTTGACTTTTCACATCAAATGGCCAAAATGTTAGAACTTCAGCGTCAGTCCTTTCAATGAATATTCAGGGTTCATTTCCTTTAGGATTGACAGGTTTGATCTCCTTGCTGTCCAAAAGACTGTCAAGAAGCTTCTCCAGCACCATAGTTTTAAAGCATCAATTCTTTGGCACTCAGCTTTCTTTAAGGTCTAACTTTCATATCTTTTTGACTGCACTGTGAGGCAAATGGAGGATCTTTGTTCCCTGACTAGGTATTGAACCCAAGCCCTCTGCAGTAGAAGCAGAGTGTTCTAACCACTGAACAACCAGGGAATTCTTATCTTTACATGACTACTGGAAAAACCATAGATTTCACTATCTATACAGACCTTTGTCAGCAAAGTGATGTCTCTGCTTTTTTAATATGCTCTCTAGGTTGGTCACAACTTTTCTTCCAAGGAGCAAGCATCTTTTACTTTCATGGTTGCAGTTACCTTCAAAAGTAATTTTGGAGCCCCCCAAAATAAAGCCTATCACTGTTTCCATATTTTCCCCATTTATTTGCCATGAAGTGATGGAACAGGATGCCATGATCTTCATTTTTTGAATGTTGAGTTTTAAGCCAGCTTTTTCACTCACCTCTTTCACGAGCATAAAGAGGCTCCTTAGTTCCTCTTCACTTTCTGCCATAAAAGTGATGTCATCTGCATATCTGAGGTTATTGATATTTCTCCCAGCAATCTTGATTCCAACTTGTGCTTCATCCATCCTGGCATTTCACATGAGGTACACTGCATATAAGTTAAATAAGCAGGTTGACAATGTAGGGCCTTGATGTAGTCTCTTCCCAATTTTGAACCTGTCCATTGTTCCATATCTGGTTCAGACTATTGCTTCTTGACCTGCATACAGGTTTCTCAGGAGGTTTCTCAGGTGGTCTGGTATTCCCTTCTCTTTAAGAATTTTTCACATGTTGTTGTGAACCACCCAGTCAAAAGTTTTAACATAGTCAATGAAGCAAAAGCAGATGCTTTTATGGAACTCTCATGCTGTCTCCAAGATCCAAGAAATGTTGGCTATTTCATTTCTGGTTCCTCTGCTTTTCTAAATCCAGCTTGAACATTGGAACTTCTCAGTTCAGGTACTATTGAAGCCTAACTTGAAGCATTTGGAGCATTATCTTGCTAGCATATGAAATGAGTGCAATTGTAGGGGCAGTTTGAACATTCTTTGACATTTCCTTTCTCTGGGATTCAGATGGAAACTGAAAGTATTTCCATCCTTTCAGTGTCCTGTGGCCACTGCTGAGTTTTCCATATTTGCTGGCATATTGAGTACAGCACTTTCACAGCATCATCTTTAGGATGTGAAGTAGATCAGCTGGAATTTATCATCTCCACTAGAATTGTTCTTAATAATGCTTCCTATGGCCCTCTTTACTTCACACTTCAGGATGTCTGGCTCTAGGTGAGTGACCACACAATCGTACTTATCCAAGTCATTAAAGATCTTTCTTGTACAGTTTTTCCTCTGTATTCTTGCCACACGTTCTTAACATCTTCTGCCTCTGTTAGGTCCACACTTTTTCTATCCTTTATTTTACCCATCGTTGCAAGAAATGTTCCCTTATCACTAGTTTTCTTGAAGAGATGTCTAGTCTTTCCCATTCTATTGTTTTCCTCTATTTCTTTGGATTATTTACTTAAGATGACTTTCTTATCTCTCCTTGCTCTTCTTTGGAACACTGCATTCAGTGCAGTTCAGTCATTTAGTTGTGTCCAACTCTTCGTGACCCCATGAACCACAGCACACCAGGCCTCCCTGTCCATCACCAACTCCCAGAGTCCACCCAAACTGATGTCCATTGAGTCAGTGATGCCATCCAATCATCTCATCCTCTGTCATCCCCTTCTCCTCCTGCCTTCAATCTTTCCCAGCATCAGGGTCTTTTCAAATGAATCAGCTCTTCACGTCAGGTGGCCAAAGTATTGAAGCTCCAGCTTCAACATCAGTCCTTCCAATGAACACCCAGGACTGGTCTCCTTTAGGATGGACTGGTTTGATCTCCTTGAAGTCCAAGGGACTTTCAAGAGTCTTCTCCAATGCCATAGTTCAAAAGCATCAAATCTTCAGCGCTCAGCTTTCTTTGTAGTCCAACTCTCACATTCATACACAACCACTGGAAAAACCATAGCCTTGACTAGACAGACCTTTGTTGACAAAGTAATGTCTCTGCTTTTTAATATGCTATCTAGGTTGATCGTAACTTTCCTTCCAAAGAGTAAGTGTCTTTTAATTTCATGGCTTCAATCAGCATCTGCAGTGATTTTGGAGCCCCAAAAAATAAATTTAGCCACAGTCTCCACTGTTTCCCTATTTATTTGCCATGAAGTGATGGGACTGGATGCCATGATCTTCATTTTCTGAATGTTGAGCTTTAAGCCAACTTTTTCACTCTCCTCTTTCACTTTCACAAGAGGCTATTTAGTTCTTCTTCACTTTCTGCCATAAGGGTGGTGTCATCTGCATATCTGAGGTTATTGATATTTCTCCCATCAATCTTAATTCCAGCTTGTGCTTCTTCCAGCCCAGCATTTCTCATGATGTACTCTGCATATAAGTTAAATAAGCAGGATGACAATATACAGCCTTGACATACTTCTTTTCCTATTTGGAACCAGTTTGTTGTTCCATGTCCAGTTCTAACTGTTGCTTCCTGACCTGCATATAGGTTTCTCAAGAAGCAGGTCAGGTGAGCTGGTATTCCCATCTCTTTCAGAATTTTCCAGTTTGCTGTGATCCACAAAGGCTTTGGCATAGTCAATGAAGCAGAAATAGATATTTTTCTGGAACTCTCTTGCTTTTTCCATGATCCAGCGGATGTTGGCAATTTGATCTCTGGTTCCTCTGCCTTTTCTAAATCCAGCTTGAACATCTGGAAATTCACAGTTCAGGTATTGCTGAAGCCTGGCTTGGAGAATTTTGAGCATTACTTTAGTAGCATGTGAGATGAGTATGAATGTGCGGTAGTTTGAGCATCCTTTGGCATTTCCTTTCTTTGGGATTGGAATGAAAACTGACCTTTCAGTCCTGTGGCCACGGCTGAGTTTTCCAAATTTGCTGACATATTGAGTACAGCACTTTCACAGCATCATCTTTTAGGATTTAAAATAGCTCAACTGGAATTCCATCACATCCAGTAGCATTGTTCGTAGTGATGCTTCCTAAGGCCCATTTGACTTCACTTTCCAGGATGTCTGTCTCTAGGTGAGTGTGAGTGATCACACCATTGTGATTTTCTGGGTTGTGAAGATCTTTTTTTGTACAGTTCTTCTGTGTATTCTTGCCACCTCTTCTTAATATCTTCCTCTTCTGTTAAGTCCATACCATTTCTGTCCTTTATTGAGGCTATCTTTGCAAGAAATGTTCCCTTGGTATCTCTAATTTTCTTGAAGAAATCTCTGATCTTTCCTATTCTATTGTTTTCCTCTATTTCTTTGCACTGCTTGCTAAGGAAGTCTTTCTTATCTCTCCTTACTATTCTTTGGAACTTTGCATTCAAATGAATACATCTTTCCTTTTCTCCTTTGCTTTTTGCTTCTCTTCTTTTCACAGCTATTTCTAAAGCATCCTCAGACAGCCATTTTGCTTTTATGCATTTCTTTTTCTTGGGGATGGTCTTGATTCTTGTTTCCCGTACAATGTCATGAACCTCCATCCATAGTTCATCAGGCACTCTGTCTATCAGATCTAGTCTTTTAAATCTATTTCTCACTCCCACTGTATAGTCATAAGGGATTTGATTTTGGTCATACCTGAGTGGTCTAGTGGTTTTCCCTATTTTCTTCAATTTAAGTCTGAATTTAGCAATAAGGAGTTCATAACCTGAGCCACAGTCAGCTTCCGGTCTTGTTTTTGCTGACTCTGTAGAGCTTCTCCATCTTTGGCTGCAAAGAATATAATCAGTCTGATTTTGGTGTTGACCATCTGGTGATGTCCATGTGCAGAGTCTTCTCTTGTGTTGTTGGAAGAGGGTGTTTGCTATGACCACTGCATTCTCTTGGCAAAATGCTATTAGCCTTTGCCCTGATTCATTCTGTACTCCAAAGCCAAATTTGCCTGTTAATCCAGGTGTTTCATGACTTCCTAATTTTGCATTCCAGTTCCCTATAATGAAAAGGACATCTTTTTGGGGTGTTAGTTCTAGAAGGTCTTGTAGGTCTTCACAGACCCGTTCAACTTCAGCTTCTTCAGTGTTACTGGTCAGGGCATAGACTTGGATTACCGTGATATTGAATGGTTTGCCTTGGAAATGAACAGAGATCATTCTGTCATTTTTGACATTGCATCCAAGTATTGCATTTCAGATGCTTTTGTTGGCCATGATGGCTACTCCATTTCTTCTAAGGAATTCCTGCCCACAGTAAAGGATATACTTGTCATCTGAGTTAAATTCACCCATTTCAGTCCATCTTAGTTTGCTGATTCCTTGATTCAGCAGTACAGTGGCTGCGACGGCACAGGAGCAGAGGAGAGGAGTTACCCCACGTTCAAGGTCAGAGGTGGCAGCCAGGAGGAGCTACTGCATTCAGATGGGCATATCTTTTCTTTTCTCCTTAGCCTTTATCTTCTTTTTTTTTCTCAGCTATTTGTAAGGCCTCCTCAGAAAACCATTTTGACTTGCCTTTCTTTTTCTCAGGGATGGTTTTGATCACTGCCTAGGGACAATGTTGTGAACCTCCATCCATAGTTCTTTAGACACTCTGTCTATCCTATCTGTTCCTTTGAAACTATTTCCTCATTCCACTGTATAATCATAAGGAATTTTATTTAGGTCTTACCTGATTGGCATAGTGGTTTTCCCTACTTTCTTCAATTTAAGTCTGAATTTTGCAATAAGGAGCTCATGACCTGAGCCACATTCAGCTCTAGGTCTTGTTTTTGTTGACTGTATAGAGCTTTTCCTTCTTTAGTTGTGAAGAATATAATCAATCTGATTTTGGTACTGACCGTCTGGTGATGTCCATGTTTAGAATTGTCTCTTGTGTTGTTGTAAAAGGGTGTTAGCTATGACCAATGTGTTCTTTTGGCAAAATTCTGTTATCATTTTCCTTGCTTCATTTTGTACTCCAAGGCCTAACTAGTCTCATTCCAGGTATCACTTGGCTTCCTACTTTTGCATTTCAGTCTCCTGTAATGAAAAGGACATCTTTTTTTAGTATTAGTTCTCGAAGGTCTTGTCGGTCTTCCTAGAATGGCTCAACTTCAGCTTCTTCAGTATTTGTGGTTGTGGCATAGACTTGGTTTACAGTGATGTTGAATGGTTTGCCTTGGAAATGAACTGAGATCATTCTGTCATTTTTGAGATTGTGCTCGAGTACTGAATTTTGGACTCTTGTTGACTGAGAGCCTCTCCCATTAGGAAGCTTGCACAAGCCTCTCATCCTCATCCATCAAAGGACAGAGAGAATGGAAACCACAGAAATCTAATTAAAATGATCACAAAGGTCACAGCCTTGTATATCTCAATGAAATTATGAGCCAGGTTGTGTAGGGTCACCCAACGCAGATGGGTCATGGTGGAGAGTTCTGGCAAAACACCATCCACTGATGAAGGGAATGGCATTCTTGCCTTGAAAATCCTATGAAATTATGAAATGGCAGTAAGATACAAAACTGAAAGATGAACTCTCAGTGTTGGTAGGTGTCCAGTATGCCACTGGAGAAGAGTGGAGAAATGGCCTCAGAAAGAATAAAGAGGCTGAGCCAAGCGGAAATGAAGCCCTGTTGTGGATGTGTTTGGTAGTGAAAGTAAAATCCTATTCTGTATAAATAATAAACTTCTTAAATTATTTTCATATCCATGCTTTCTCAAAGTTATGACTCTTTCCTTTGTTCTTTGTCTGGAAAATTGCCATATCTTTCTGCATTTGTCTACTATGAACATGACTATTTCTATTTATTTATCGGCAATGGAGATTCTAGTATGTGCCCATTAAAAGTCCTTATCAGACAGTCATTTTTCATAAAGAAAAATACAGTGTTTATCTTGTTAACTATTACATCCCCTAAAAGAGCACACTGAGTCTCCAAAATATTTCCATATTTTCTCTAAAAATATTTGCTGAATAAATGAGTGAATGAAACAAATATCAGATTTCAAACTTATTTCTAGTAGTTGCTCATTAGCATATATGTGCTGTTTTTAGTTGCTCAGTCATGTTCAACTCTTTGCAACCCCATGGACTGTAACCCGCCAGGCTCCTCTGTCCATGGGGATTCTCCAGGCAAGAAACGGGAGTGGGTTGCCATATCCTACTCCAGGGGATCTTCCCGACCGAGGAATTGAACCAGGGTCTCCTGCATTACAGGTGGATTCTTTACCACCTGAGCTATGGAGAAGCCCTGTATTAGCATGCATACTTTTGAGTAAATATCAAGCAAACATGTAACTAAATATGCATAGTTATATATAAACATACTCTTTTTCACTTATTGTTTTAAATTAATATATTTCCACAAAGTTATATTAAGTGCATATAACTTTCTTACTCATTCTAATAAAGTGAACATGTCTGCATGAGAGGGTTGTAAGTACTAGAGAAATGTACATAAATCACCAAACTAAACAGCTGAAGAAAATATATTCAATGAATTTTAGTACTCATATAATTTTTCAGAGCTGTTCATTTTATTGAGCTGTTATTACTTCTCATGATTATTCAATTAATAACTTTTAAAATTTTAAGTAAATGATTGTATCTGTAAAATTGAATGCATTGGTCTCTTTCTTAATAATTCATGTTTACTTTGAAATTAATGTATTTTAACAAGTTCCTTGGTTTTATACCATGTATCAATTAGAATGTTTATTTCATAATTGTTCATCCTTTCATTCTTGAAGCATCATCCTCTCCTGGTTTTCTAAGAACCCCCAGTTTTTTTCCTAATAACTAGTCATTCTTCCTTATTCTCGCTTCAAAGCATCCTCTGAATCTGCTCATAATGGTGATCCTGGAAAGCTTTAGTTATTCTTCATATATCTCCCCAGACCTAATAGCCTCAATTTTATTTTCAATTTTGTATCTCAGGGTGCTCACATCTGTGTACTGTATTAATTGAATTCCTCTGCTCTGTAGCTTCTGGCCGGATTTAGGCAATGGGGGAAAGATAGTAATTATATTTCATCACCATTCTCTTCCTGGTTTGAGACCATGTCTTCAGCAATTGCTTTGTGCTTCCATTTCTACTTCTTTGACCATCTGTTTCTTCCTCCATAGTTTCAATTCTCACTAAAGATAGCAGTAACATCCTAAGAGATTAGTGAGATTCTCAGGCAAAGTAAGAAACCTGTAGATAACTAGGGTCAGAAAGGGAGCTATCAGGTGAGTAGCAGCTGTGGAGCTGAAGTTAGTCCTATATGTAACGGATATCCAATCTCAGAAACCAAATGAGTGCTTGCATTTAGATAGTGTTCATGGCCAGCTGGCCAGGAATGGCCAGCCCAGCTCTCATGAGACCTAAACTATTTGCCACATTCTAATTAGCAAAAATAAATTGAGAATAGAGCAAACAAAGATCTGTTCTCAAAACATGATTGTTAAAGTCAAAACATATCAGGATGACTCACCTTTTTAGAAAGATGACATTTAACAAATACATATTCAGTCTTCACATTAAATCTGTAGAATTTATTTGCCTTTTCAGTATTGTACATTTTCAAGTGTGTGTGCACGTGTGCTCACTCATATCCAACTCTTCACGACCCCATGGACTGTAACCCACCAGGCTCCTCTGTCCATGGGACTTCCTATGCAAGAATGTTGGAGCAGGTTGCCACTTCCTACTCCAGGGATCTTCTCGACCCAAGGATGGAACCCGAGTCTCTTGTATCTCCCACACTAGCAGGCAGATTTTTACCACTATACCACCTGGGAAGCCCCATATTCAAGAGGAAATACTTCAGTGATATAATTATTTTTAAATTGGAGGTAACTTTCAATATACCATATTAAAATAAATAAGAGTTTTAAAAAGTTCAGTAAGCCTGTGTATGCCATTTATTTTTTTTCAGTTATATATCAAATATTTAAATTAAAACTTCAATTAAACGTGTCATTAAGTTTATAATGGATAAAGAAAGTAAAATCTTTAATGCATTTGTTAAATTAATGCAAAGCTGAATCGAATATAACTATTCCTCTTTAGTGCTTTGCATTGATACATATTTACTATAGAATATAGTTGGTTGAGGGGCTTCCCTGGTGGCTCAGTGGTAAAGAATCTGGTTACAAGGCAGGAGACTTGGGTTCAATACTTGGGTCAAGAAGATGCCCTGGAGAAAGAAATCCCAACCCACTCCAGTATTCTTGCTTGGGAAATCCCATGGACAGAGGAACCTAGAAGGCTACGGTCCATCGGGTTGCAAAAGAGTCGGATGTGACTTAGCAAGAACAGTCTTTTAGACTCTGTGGGAGAGGGAGAGGGTGGGATGATTTGGGAGAATGGCATTGAAACATGTATAATATCATATATGAAATGAATCGCCAGTCCAGGTTCAATGCATGATACAGGATGCTTGGAGCTGGTGCACTGGGATGACCCAGAGGGATGGTACAGGGAGAGAGGAGGGAAGGGGGTTAGGATGGGGAATATGTGTATACCTGTGGTGGATTCATGTTGATGTATGGCAAAACCAGTACAATATTGTAAAGTAATTAACCTCCAATTAAAATAAATAAATTTATATTAAAAACAACAACAACAATCCTTGCTTGAATAGGTTTGTTAACATCTCATATCTTTGAACAACTAATTTATGCATTTAAATTTATTGAAAACTAATATAATAATTGTATCAGTCGAGTATTTATTTTTTGACATAAAATGACACTTTTGATTATAGTAGCTATAGATTATGAGCATTAACAATTTTTAAATATAATGAATC
>SJYQ01005611.1:625362-641014 GCA_006410935.1 Redunca redunca | reverse complement strand
TTTTTTTTTTAATTTTTATTCTAACTTTGGTTTACTTTACATTACTGTATTGGTTTTGCCAAACATTGACATTAATTAAATTGTTCCTGTACTTAACAGTATACATGTATACATAAGGTAGAAAGAATAATTAATTAAAGGTCTTACCCTATAGGTATCAATTAGGTCTAACTGGTCTATTGTATCATTTAAAGTTTTTGTTTCCTTGTTAATTTTCTGTTTAGTTGATCTATCCATAGGTGTGAGTGGGGTATTAAAATCTCCCACTATTGTGTTATTGTTAATTTCCCCTTTCATACTTGTTAGCATTTGTCTTACATATTGCGGTGCTCCTATGTTGGATGCATATATATTTATAATTGTTATATCTTCTTCTTGGATTGATCCTTTGATCATTATGTAGTGTCCTTCTTTGTCTCTTTTCACAGCCTTTGTTTTAAAGTCTATTTTATCTGATATGAGTATTGCTACTCCTGCTTTCTTTTGGTCTCTGTGTGAAATATCTTTTTCCAGCCCTTCACTTTCAGTCTGTATGTGTCCCCTGTTTTGAGGTGGGTCTCTTGTAGACAACATATATAGGAGTCTTGTTTTTATATCCATTCAGCCAGTCTTTGCCTTTTGGTTGGGGCATTCAACCCATTTACATTTAAGGTAATTACTGATAAGTATGATCCTGTTGCCTTTTACTTTATTGTTTTGGGTTTGAGTTTATATGCCCTTTTTGTGTTTCCTGTCTAGAGTATCCTTTAGCATCTGTTGGAGAGCTTGTTTGGTGGGCATTTCACCCCCAAAACAATGAATTTCACGTTTTTCTCAAGTGCACACAGAACCTCCAGGATAGATCATATCCTGGGCCATAAATCTAACCTTGATAAATTCAAAAAGATTGAAATCATTCCAAGCATCTTTTCTGACCACAATGCAGTAAGATTAGATGTCAATTACAGGAGAAAAACTATTAAAAATTCTAACATATGGAGGCTGAACAACACACTGCTGAATAACCAACAAATCACAGAAAAAATCAAAAAAGAAATCAAAATATGCATAGAAATGAATGAAAATGAAAATACAACAACCCGAAACCTGTGGGACACTGTAAAAGCAGTGCTAAGGAGAAAGTTCATAGCAATACAGGCATACCTCAAGAAACAAGAAAAAAGTCAAATAAATAACCTAACTCTTCACTTAAAGCAACTAGAAAAGGAAGAAATGGAGAACCCCAGAGTAAGTAGAAGGAAAGAAATCTTAAAAATTAGGGCAGAAATAAATGCAAAAGAAACAAAAGAGACCATAGCAAAAATCAACAAAGCTAAAAGCTGGTTGTTTGAAAGGATAAATAAAATTGACAAACCATTAGTCAGACTCATCAAGAAACAAAGGGAGAAAAAATAAATCAATAAAATTAGAAACGAAAATGGAGAGATCACAACAGACAACTCAGAAATACAAAGGATCATAAGAGATTACTATCAGCAATTATATGCCAATAAAATGGACAACGTGGAAGAAATGGAAAAATTCTTAGAAAAGTACAACTTTCTAAAACTGAACCAGGAAGAAATAGAAAATCTTAACAGACCCATCACAAGCACAGAAATTGAAACTGTAATCAGAAATCTTCCAGCAAACAAAAGCCCAGGTCCAGACGGCTTCACAGCTGAATTCTACCAAAAATTTAGAGAAGAGGAAGGTAAACTTCCAAACTCACTCTATGAGGCCACCATCACCCTAATACCAAAACCTGACAAAGATGTCACAAAAAAAGAAAACTACAGGCTAATATCACTGATAAACATAGATGCAAAAATCCTTAACAAAATTCTAGCAATCAGAATCCAACAACACATTTAAAAGATCATACACCAGGACCAAGTGGGCTTTATCCCAGGGATGCAAGGATCCTTCAATATCCGCAAATCAATCAATGTAATTCACCACATTAACAAATTGGAAAAGTAAAAGCCATATGATTATCTCAATAGAATCAGAGAAAACCTTTGACAAAATTCAACATCCATTTATGATAAAAACTATCCAGAAAGTAGGAATAGAAGGAACACACCTCAACATAATAAAAGCTATATATGACAAACCCACAGCAAACATTATCCTCAATGGTGAAAAATTGAAAGCATTTCCCCTAAAGTCAGGAACAAGACAAGGGTGCCCACTCTTACCACTACTACTCAACATAGTTTTGGAAGTTTTGACCACAGCAATCAGAGCAGAAAAAGAAATAAAAGGAATCCAAATTGGAAAAGAAGAAGTAAAACTCTCACTGTTTGCAGATGACATGATCCTCTACATAGAAAACCCTAAAGATTCCACCAGAAAATTACTGGAGCTAATCAATGAATATAGTAAATTTGCAGGATATAAAATCAACACACAGAAATCCCTTGCTTTCCTATACACTAATAATGTGAAAATAGAAAGAGAAATTAAGGAAACAATTCCGTTCACCATTGCAACGAAAAGAATAAAATACTTTTAGGAATATATCTACCCAAAGAAACTAAAGACCTATATATAGAAAGCTATAAAACACTGGTGAAAGAAATCAAACAGGACACTAATAGATGGAGAAATATACCACCATGTTCATGGATCAGAATAATCAATATAGTGAAAATGAGTACACTACCCAAAGCAATCTATAGATTCAATGCAATCCCTATCAAGCTACCAACGGTATTTTTCACAGAGCTAGAACAAATAATTTCAAGATTTATATGGAAATACAAAAGACCTCAAATAGCCAAAGCGACCTTGAGAAAGAAGAATGGAACTGGAAGAATCAACCTGCCTGACTTCAGGCTCTACTACAAAGCCACAGTCATCAAGACAGTATGGTACTGGCACAAAGACAGAAATATAGATCAGTGGAACAAAATAGAAATCCCAGAGATAAATCCATGCACCTATGGACACTTTATCTTTGACAAAGGAGGCAAGAATATACAATGGATTAAAGACAATTTCTTTAACAAGTGTTGCTGGGAAAACTGGTCAACCACTTGTAAAAGAATGAAACTAGAACACTTTCTAACACCATACACAAAAATAAACGCCAAATGAATTAAAGATCTAAATGTAAGACCAGAAACTATAAAACTCCTAGAGGAGAACATAGGCAAAACACTCTCCGACATACATCACAGCAGGATCCTCTATGACCCACCTCCCAGAATATTGGAAATAAAAGCAAAAATAAACAAATGGGACCTAATTAAACTTAAAAGCTTCTGCACAACAAAGGAAACTATAAGCAAGGTGAAAAGACATCCTTTGGAATGGGAGAAAATAATAGCAACTGAAGCAACTGACAAACAACTAATCTTAAAAATATACAAGCAACTCCTGCAGCTCAGTTCCAGAAAAAATAAATGACCCAATTAAAAAATGGGCCAAAGAACTAAATAGACATTTCTCCAAAGAAGACATACAGATGGCTAACAAACACATGAAAAGATGCTCAACATCACTCATTATCAAAGAAATGCTAATCAAAACTATAATGAGGTACCATCTCACGCCAGTCAGAATGGCTGTGATCCAAAAGTCTACAAGCAATAAATGCTGGAGAGGGTGTGGAGAAAAGGGAACCCTCTTACACTGTTGGTGGGAACGCAAACTAGTACAGCCACTATGGAGAACAGTGTGGAGATTCCTTAAAAAACTGGAAATAGAACTGCCTTATGACCCAGCAATCCCGCTGCTGGGCATACACACCGAGGAAACCAGAATTGAAAGAGACACGTGTACCCCAATGTTTATTGCAGCACTGTTTATGATAGCCAGGACATGGAAGCAACCTAGATGTCCACCAGCAGATGAATGAATAAGAAAGCTGTGGTACATATACACAATGGAGTATTACACAGCCATTAAAAAGAATACATTTGAATCATTTCTAATGAGGTGGATGAAACTGGAGCTGACTATACAGAGTGAAGTAAGCCAGAAAGAAAAACACCAATACAGTATACTAACACATATATATGGAATTTAGAAAGATGGTAACAATAACCCTGTATGCAAGACAGCAGAAGAGACACAGATGTATAGAACAGCCTTTTGGACTCTGTGGGAGAGGGGGAGGGTGGGATGATTTGGGAGAATGGCATTGAAACATGTATAATATCATATAAGCAACAAATCGCCAGTCCAGGTTCGATGCAGGATACAGGATGCTTGGGGCTGGTGCACTGGGATGACCCAGAGGGATGGTATGGGGAGGGAGGTGGGAGGGGGAGTTCAGGATGGGGAACACGTGTACACCCACGGTGGATTCATGTTGATGTATGGCAAAACCAATACAATATTGTAAAGTAATTAACCTCCAATTAAAATAAATAAATTTAAATTTTAAAATAAATAAATAAATAAAAGTCTTACCCTGAAGATTCATTTCTAAACACATTTCTCTCTCTTTTCCATGGAGGTAAAGACTGAATGTATGTATATTATTACCCCACATACTGCTTTGTAGTTTTATCTTGTTTGCATTTAGTTTGCATGCTTTTGAACTTTAAATAAGAAATATCATCTTATGTGTATTTTTAAGAAGTTGCTTTTGTTGCTCAATATTATATGTGTAATTTGTCTGTATTGATGGTTTATTCATGGTTTATTTTTTACTACTGTGTAGTATTGCATTAAATATATACATCGTGATTTACAAAGCAACCCTATTGATAGACAGTGAGTTATTTCAGTTTCTTTTTCTATTATACAGCATGTTGCTATTATACACATGTTACACTTGTGGCATGTTCAAGCTCACAAAGCAAAGGCAAGAGTTTCTCTAGAAGTGGAATTTCACATTGTTCATGACTTTGATGTCACTGTGTGTGTTAATTGCTCAGTTGTGTCCATCTCTGCAACCCCATGGACTGTAGCCCACCAGATCCTCTGCCCATGGGGTTCTCCAAGCCAAGAATACTGGAGTGAGTTGCCATTTCCTTCTCCAAGTCATTTTCCTAACCCAGGGGTCGAACCCAGGTCTCCTGCAGTGCAGGCAGATGCTTTACCATCTGAGCTACTACTGTTGCTGCTACTGCTGCTAAGTCGCTTCAGTCATGTCCAACTCTGTGCAACCCCATAGATGGCAGCCCACCAGGCTCCCCTATTCCTGGGATTCTCCAGGCAAGAACACTGGAGTGGGTTGCCATTTCCTTCTCCAATGCATGAAAGGGAAAAGTGAAAGTGAAGCCGCTCAGTCACGTCCGACTCTTAGCGACCCCATGGACTGCAGCCCACAAGGCTCCTCCATCCATGGGATTTTCCAAGCAAGAGTACTGGAGTGGGGTGCCATTGCCTTCTTCCAAGATGGTTACATCAATTCACACTTTTAAGAAAAGTTTCGGAGGATTTCAATTGTTCCACATTCTGGTCAAAAGTTTTGCCAGATTTCTTAATTTCTTTATTTTTTTCAATCTGGTAAATATAAAATTTTATCTCCTCGTTTTAATTTGACTTTATCTATTTATGGATGAGGTTTTAATGAACAAATGCATATAAGAAATTCATATTTCCTTTTCTGCAAAATTCTTGTTCAAACTTTTCCTTACTTTTCTATTAGATTTTTATTTTTTCTGATTAGTTTTTAGGAACAATTTTTAATAATCTGTATAGTAATCTTCTGTTCATTATCTGAGTATTAAAAATCTCCTTCCAGTTGAAGAAAAAAGTAAGTATAGGATGCATGTCACATGCTATATGAACCAAAAGCCACAGGTATCTTAAAAAAATGTTAATTCTTGCTGTGACATGAACATTGCTGATCACATAGCATGTTAAGCGTTATGAGGAGGGGAGTGGAAGAAATACATTCTTTACAGAATGTGGTAAAACACACACATATAAAAAAGATAGAATAAGTCAGCTGTAAATGAATTGCCTCATTTTTCCAAGAATGGATTTTGGCCTTGTGTGACTTATAGTTTCCAAATTACTCCAGATCAAGATTGTAAATAACCCTATACTGAGAGAAAATACCCACTAGGAAGTCCATAAGCAGATTGTCCAAGAAAAGATCTTTGAATTTATATAATCACCATTATATTTTTTTTTGAGAAAGCACTAATCGAATATTTGAAATCTTGGTTTTGTTTTACAATTTCAGCCAATAGCTTCAGCAGTTTGGGAGAGGAAATAATAAAATGGTTCTTATATGATAATGTTTCAGTTGTTATTTATATTTGAAAATACACTAGTTTAAAATCCATGAAACCTTGGACATTTTTGAGTATCACAGGTAAAATAATTAAAGATAAGCCTTTAAAAGTGGTAGTACTGTGGGACAACTAAACCTGCAGACCACAACTACTGAGTTTGTGAGAGGCAATGAAGACCCAGTACAGCCAAACACACACACACACACACACAATAAAATAAAATAGTAGTACTCACGAAGGCTCGTTAATGACTGTTCTCAAGGCATTGAGCAAATCTGCACTTGTCATTGTGTTTATATTCACCTCCACAGCCGCTCCTTTGGCCTTCATGTGAGCAATGTTGTCAGGCTGATCAGCAAACATTGGGACTCCCACCATAGGCACCCCATGATAGATAGCTTCATATATCCCATTGGTTCCACCATGAGTGATAAACGCTTTTGCTTTGGGATGACCTAGGTTGGTTGGAGATTAGACGACATATGGGTGAGGATTTCATGATACATGAAACATTAACAGAATTTCAGAAAGACATGGGGTAAAAAATCTTGGATAACTCAATGAAGAAGGCAATATTTTCTATGAAAGCTGAGAACATGGGTAATTTCTACCTCAAAAATGCCTTGATCCCTGAAAAAGGCAAAATTAATCCCTTTACATTGTCTGGAAAGACTTATTGAAGAGGTAATAGCTGAACTGAGATTGAAATTTAAAGAATGATGAGAGTCTTAAATGAAGACCCCCTTTTGAGAATCAGAGGAAGTATCAATCTATAAAATTAATGACCAATTCTTTAATTATATTTGCTTCAAAAGTGCAAGTAAAATGTGGAAATTTAAATATTTAACTTGTTTATTGAATTTCCTTGGTCTTACCAAGAAGATCATTCTGTGGTATCCAATCATAGAGCCGAGTATTGGCTCCTAACGTGGCAGGTTTCTTTCCTTTGTATCTCCATAAAACCTGTGGAAGACAGTGCTTTAATTGTGAAGTAAAAACAAACAAACAAACAAAATTAAGGCATTTTAAGGCTATAGAGCTATTTAGAAATCACATAGTCCATACCAGTTTTTTTGTTTGTTTCTTTGTGTTGCTATTTGAAAGCCTGTGCTGAGGTGTTATATGAAGTAAACAGAAGTTTATAAAAGGTTCAAACAATGGACATGTTCATGTGTATCTTTTACAGCAGTTAACTTTAACTTAAAAATCAAAAACAAAAAATATGGAGAAAGTTTTTCAAGAAAAAGTGTATACCAAAATCTGAAAACAGCAAATACTACTTGATATTCTGAAAGGGTAAATTAAAATTATAATTTGTAAGTTTTTTTTTTTAATTTAAGAGAACNAGAACTAGATCATGTTCTAAGAATTTTTTATATTCAAGATATATATTTTAAATCTATAACCACTATTTTGTTTTCAAATATTTTATTGCTGACATGAATGCATATTACTTTCTTGTGCATAAAAATATAATTGAATATAGAGGGTCATGGGCATAATGCTCTTCCATATTTCTTTGTATTTTGACAGGAATCGCTAAATGAGAGAAAAGCACAGCTTGATTTCCTCCCTGATGAGCTCTAGGGCGTGACAGTAGTATTGCACACCTTCAGATATTCTCTGCTTTCTGGGAATCAACTCTACACCTCAGTTCTCAAATTGGGACAAGTGCAAATACTCTTCACTTTCATCGTCTGCTTTAGTTATTTGTGATTTGATAAAGGTTGCATGGTAGTTGATCAAGAAGGATTTTATTCTAAGCAAAGTTGCAGCTGTCTGTGCCTGAGAGAAAGGCTGAAGATCCGGTGGAGAAGAAATGATGGTGGAAACCAGCAGCTCTTTTCTAAAGACAGGATGCATGCATGTGCACTAAGCCACTTCAGTCTTGTCCAGCTTTTTGTGACCTTGTAGACCATAGCCTGACAGGCTCCTCTGTCCATGGGATTCTCCAGGCAAGAATACTGGAGTGAGTTGCCACAACCTCCTTCAGGGGATCTCCTTGACCCAGGAAGCAAACTTGCATATCTTATGACTCCTGTGTTGGCAGGTGGGTTCTTTACCCCTAGCACCACCTGGGCTGCCCCTAGAGACAGGATATAGGTGATTTTTTTCAGGTAGCCTAAATGGCTGACTCTTGTTCCCCAGGCTAAGGCTCCAAGGACATCCCAGGCAGGAAAGTGTGCATGGATGGGCATCACTAGTGCCATCAACACTGAGACATTGACTTACTGAGTGACCTAACATCCCAGGCTGAAGGGCTCAAGGGTGCTCAAGTCCTTCTCCAAACTCTGAGTTCTGAGCATCTGGCTCTTCCCTCAGTGGATGGCAGGTGGTACAAAAACCTGCCCATTCTTCTGTGCATAGCTGTAAGCTAAGTTGCTTCAGTCGTGTCTGACTCTGTGTGACTCTGTGGACTGTAGCCTGACAGGCTCCTCTGTCTATGGGATTCCCCAGGCAAGAATATTGGAGCGTGTTGCTGTGTCCTCCTCCAGATCTTCTTGACCCAGGGATAGAACCCGTGTCTGTCTCCTGCATTGGCACTTGGGTTCTTTACCACTAGCACCACCTGGTAGAAAGCATTTATGGGCAACTTCCCCACATACTTGGACTTCCATGGTGGCTCAGGGGGTAAAGCGTCTGCCTGCAATGCAGGAAACCCAGGTTCAGGAAGATCCCCTGGAGAAGGAAACGGCAACCCTCTCCAGTATTCTTGCCTGGAGAGTCCCATGGATGGAGGAGCCTGGTAGGCTACCATCCACGGGGTTGGAAAGAGTAGGACATGACCGAGTGATTTCAGTTTCCCTACATACTTTTCCTCACATACTTAGTAGTCCACATACTTTCTGTGATAGTTGAGAGGAACATATCAATCCAAAAGAGGTAGTTTGATAACACTGAGATAAAGGAGAAGGCAGCGGCAGCCCACTCCAGTACTCTTGCCTGGAAAATCCCATGGATGGGGGAGCCTGGAAGGCTGCTGTCCATGGGGTCGCTGAGGGTCAGACGCGACTGAGCGACTTCACTTTCACTTTTCCCTTTCATGCATTGGAGAAGGAAACGGCAACCCACTCCAGTGCTCTTGCCTGGAAAATCCCATGGACCGAGGAGCCTGGTAGGCGGCAGTCCATGAGGTCGCTAAGAGTCAGACACGACTGAGCGGCTTCACTTTCACTTTTCCCTTTCATGCATTGGAGAAGGAAATGGCAACCCACTCCAGTGTTCTTGCCTGAAGAATCCCAGGGATGGGGGAGCCTGGTGGGCTGCCGTCTATGGGGTTGCACAGAGTCGGACACGACTGAAGCAACTTAGCAGCAGTAACAGCAAAGTAAAACTAATTGCCAGGTAGGATGGCCTCGTGACAAGTAAATTTACATAGTAATCACCTTTGTTTTACCCTCGTGTTCTTCCTAAACTAGTCCTGTTTATTTTCTATTTCTTCACCTGGAGTCTCACTTCCAAAACCTCTTAATAGACTCTTAGTACACTCCCTTTTAAGAAAGGTAAAGGCAAATAGTTAAAGGCAATTAGTTTTACTTCATCTCAGTGTTTGAAAACTACCTCTTTTGTATGGATACGTTCCTTTTAGCTATCACAGGATGTCTGCTTTTTGGATGATGACTTGTTGTCTTCCTCACAACTGCCTCCCCCCCACCCCATTTCCATCCTTCTTTCCACCCCTTCTCTCTTTTTCTTTCCTCTTTTCTCTTTCTTTCCCTCTCTGTCTTTCTTCCTCTCTCTCTTTCCTTTTCTCACTTTCTCTCTTTTTTGTTCCTGAGGAGAGATGAGATAAAGAATTTGTTTATATTCCAATATTTAATGAAGTATCTTGCTAGGACGCTAAGCGCTTGTTACATAATTTTTTCTTTTGGGAACTCTGTATTAAACAGTTCAGATTAAATGCTAATTGGTGGCAACTTCATTAACAGAACAGTCTAAATTAAAAAAATATAGAGTTTTAACAGGGCTAATCCGTGCACTTACAATTATAGAGTTTTATGTACTTTAACGTAAAAATATAAAGAGATGATGCTTCATGAATGAGAGTATATAAAGAGTAAGTATCTAAAATAAATAAAATTAAAGTTGATTAAATGTCATAAAGCAGAAAATATACACTGACAACAACATTAGGATTTTTAAATGTCTTAAATGTAGAAAATTCAATTTAGAAAGATTAGGCTTCGATTTCTAAACCAGTTACACTCTGAGTCCTACTATAGCCTAGAAATATGAAGAATATTCTAGAATGTGATTCTCTCTACTCTATGTGTAACCTCTCTTTTTTTGGACCTTGAAGCTGACATATCTGAAAACTTTAGGGAAGAGACAGTGCAAGTGGTAAGACTTCAAAAAGTATAATATTATTAGAGGAGGTTGGGAAGGAGAATGAGGAGTTAGTGTTCAATGGGGACAGAGTTTCAGTTTAAGAAGGTGAAAAACTCAGGAGATGGATGATGGCAACTGTTGCATAACAATGTGAATCTACTTAGTGCCATTGAACTGTAGCTAAATATGGTTAAAATTGTATGTTTCAGTTCAGTTCAGTCACTCAGTCATGTCCGATTCCTTGCGACCCAATGAATCACAGCACACCAGGCCTCCCTGTCCATCACCAACTCCTGGAGTTCACTCAAACATGTCCATCGAGTCAGTGATGCCATCCAGCCATCTCATCCTCTGTCATCCCCTTCTCCTCCTGCCCCCAATCCCTCCCAGCATCAGGGGCTGTTCCAATGAAGACCTGTGCTTTATTCAGCCCAGCATTTCTCAAGATATAAGTTAAATAAGCAGGGTAACAATATATAGCCTTGATGTACTCCTTTCCCTATTTGGAACCAGTCTGTTGTTCCATGTACAGTTCTAACTGTTGCATGAGGTGGCCAAAGTATTGGAGTTTCAGCTTCAGCATAAGTCCTTCCAATGAACATCCAGGACTGATCTCCTTTAGGATGGACTGGTTGGATCTCCTTGCAGTCCAAGGGACTCTCAAGAGTCTCACCACAATTTAAAAAAAAAAAAAAGGGACATTTTTAAAAGCAGATGTAAAGCATTTAGCATAGTGCAAGGCATATAGGGTATTAAGAAGAGGTGGCAAGAATACACAGAAGAACTATACAAAATCTTCATGACCCAGATAATCACGATGGTGTGATCACTCACCCAGAGCCAGACATCTGGAAATGTGAAGTAAAGTGGGCCTTAGGAAGTATCATTATGAACAAAGCTAGTGGAGGTGATAGAATTCCAGTTGAGTTATTTCAAATCCTAAAAGATGATGCTGTGAACGTGCTGCACTCAATAGGCCAGCAAATTTGGAAAACTCAGCAGTGGCCACAGGACTGGAAAAGGTCAGTTTTCATTCCAATCCCAAAGAAAGGTAATGCCAAACAATGCTCAAACTACCTCAAAATTGCACTCATCTTATACACTAGTAAAGTAATGTTCAAAATTCTCCAAGCCAGGCTTCAACCGTACATTGAACCAGGAACTTCCAGGTGTTCAAGCTGGATTTAGAAAAGGCAGAGGAGCCAGAGATCAAATTGCCAACACCTGTTGGATGATCAAAAAAGCAAGAGAGTTCCAGAAAAACATTTACTTCTGCTTTATTGACTATACCAAAGCCTTTGACTGCGTGAATCACCACAAATCTGGAAAATTCTGATAGAGATGGGAATACCAGACCACCTGACCTGCCTCTTGAGAAATCTGTATGCAGGTCAGGAAGCAACAGTGAGAACTGGACATGGAACAACAGACTGGTTCCAAATAGGGAAAGGAGTACGTCAAGGCTGTATATTGTCACCCTGCTTATTTAACTTTTATGCAGAGTACATCACGAGAAATGCTGGGCTGGATAAAGCACAGGCTGGAAACAAGATTGCTGGGGGAAATATCAATATCCTCAGATATGCAGATGATACCACCCTTATGGCAGAAAGTGAAGAAGAACTGAATACCCTCATAATGAAAGTAAAAGAGGAGAGTGGAAAAGTTGGCTTAAAACTTAACATTCAGAAAACTAAGATCATGACATCTGGTCCCATCACTTCATGGCAAATAGATGGAAAAACAGTGAAATCAGTGACAGACTTTTATTTCTTTGGGCTCCAAAATCACTGAAGATGGTGACTGTAGCCATGAAATTAAAAGACACTGGCTTCTTGGAAGAAAAGCTATGACCAACCTAGACAGCATATTAGAAAGCAGAGACATTACTTTGCCAACAAAGGTCCATCTAGTCAGAGGTATGGTTTTTCTGGTAGCCATGTATGGATGTGAGATTTGGACCATAAAGAAAGCTGAGTGCCAAAGAATTGATGTTTTTGAACTGTGGTGATGGAGAAGACTCTTGAGAATCCCTTGGACTTGAAAGAGATCCAACCAGTCCATCTTAAAGGAAATCAGTCCTGAATATTCATTTGGAAGGACTGAGATGCTGAAGCTGAAACTCCAATACTTTGACCTCTTGATGAGAACAGCTGACTCACTAGAAAAGACCCTGATGCTGGGAAAGATTAAAGGCAGGAGGAGAAGGGGATGACAGAGGATTAAATGGTTGGATGGCATCACTGACTCGATGGACATGAGTCTGAGTGAACTCCAAGAGTTGGCGATGCATAAGGAGGCATGGCGTGCTGCAGACCATGGGGTCACAAGGAGTTGAACATGACTGAGCAACTGAACTGAACTGAAGGCAATAGGGTACATGTAACAACTTACTGAGGTATAGCTGTCTAAATAAATGAGTGCATATCTAGACAGTCAGTTTCATCTGTCTGGGCCACTCTCCCATTAGTATGTATGTTGATCTAGTATCTTTATTTGGCTGTATGCTCCTTGAAGATGGAATTGCACTTTCTGGGTTTTTTCCCCATTACTAAGGTGACTTGGTTCTCAGATCTTTCAAGGAATCTTTCCTGTCCTCTTTGAAAGACCATGGTTGGGATGGTGTATTCATTTTTCTGGATTGAACAATATGGCCAGCAGAATAACAGAGAGATGAAAGCTGTGCTCCCTGGAGTCCAACAGACATAATACTACCATATATATACTCATTGTGTGGTCCTCAGCAGATTATTTCACCCCTATAAGCCTCAGTTTCCTAGGATGCCTATATGACCAGCGGAAACCACTACCCCATAACGGGCAGTCTAAGAATTAAATAAGATTATGTGTATAAAAGATGTAGCAGAGTATCTGGCATTTAATAAGTGCTGATAAATGTTAACTAATATGGAAAAATTACTAGAATCTTAACATTTCATCTCTATTTCTTTGAAAATTAATGACTTCATGAAAAGATGTATTTTCATAGTAATGTGAAAGTTCAGTAAGAAAGTGGTAAAGTATGTCCCAAATACGTTTGAATCTTTTGAGACATTTTTACTGAAAGGTGGTGCCAGTTTTGTTCAATGAAGGATGAGTTACAACTTTTATCTGGAAAGAATGCTAATAGCCACCTACACTCTCTACAATTGCAAAGTGACTCTGCTCACCAGGATTGGAGTTTATACTAACCTTTTGTGGAATCTGGGCAAGAGCTGAGGCAATGCGATTGGCTTTTTCTTCTGTGAGATTTTTGACCATTGACCCCAGAGAAAATACCACAATACCATCTTCACCTGAACTTTGGACGAATTCTTCCATTTCCTGCAGGGATAAGATTATATTTTATTGCATTATTAATTCAATGGACATGAGTTTGGGCAAACTCTGGGAGACAGTGAAGGACAGAAAAGTGCAGTCGATGGGGTTGCAGAGTTGGATTTGACGGAACAACTGAACACATCAACAAAATTATATTTATTACATAAGTGCCAATCACAGGGGGAAAAGGCTCTCTTACACTTCTAAACTGGAAGACTCAAGAGGTGTGTGAGGGACATTGTTAGACTGATTCTGTCTTCTGCCATATAGAACCATCTAGTCTTGTTAGGAGGAAGTGTATTTCTGAAATGATGGCCTAAATATACAGTGGGTGACTACACAATAAAAACATGAAACCAAACCATTATATAAAATGAATAGGTGATAAAAGGCAGATGTTCTCATGGTGCATGAAACTATTACTCCCAAAGTTTAATTTCATGAGCCAACAGACCTGTCTGCAAACTTGTAAAAATATTCTTTGGAAGAAAGCCCAAAGAAGGATTCTGAATTAGGCTTTTAAAATTTTTAGCATCCCAGTTTACAGTCAATACCTTTTGAATAATTTTATCTAGCTCCCTGTTAGGCATTTAGGATATTTTCCTCATGTTTATTATTTCCCTGTTTAATAGGGCTAAAAGGATTTTAAACAACTGCTATATATAGTGATATATTTGAAAAAAAGATAATTCAGCGAAATTCCTGTTACAATCATCATAACACTTCTGAGACAGTGCTTCTGTCTCACAAGGTTGTGACACTATATGCCCAAAATGTGAGTTTTAGAACAGAAGTAAATTATACATTTCTCTGCAAATAAAATTCTCTTGATGATCACTTGCATGCTAAGTTGCTCCAGTCATGTCCAACTCTTTGTGACCTCATGGACAAGAGCCCACCATGGTGCCATTTCATCCTCCAGGGAAACTTCCTGACCTGGGCATTAAACTCACACCTCTTACCTGGTCTCCTGCATTGGCAGGTGGGTTCTTCACCTCTAGTGTCACCTGGGAAGTTGTACAAATTGGTGACAGCAAAGTCTGGGATTGAGGTCTTCCTCATTCTCTATGTGAATGTCACCTTCTAGAGATGTGTCATCTCTTTGTAACTATTCGTGGTTATCCTGCAATCACTGGGATTTCTCAGTTAAAGGCTAGTAAAATTACCAAGGGAAGGACAATGCCATAAACAAAAGCAGATCACTCTTTTTAGCTCAGTTAAAATTAAGAGAATATCTGATGTCCTAGGAATTGGTGGTTTATCTCTATGATTCATCTCCTTACATAGACAATGATTGAATAAAAAAACCTCACACACACACAAAGGCATAAACACACATACCTGTGTATAAGAATTATACACTTATCCATTTGATTTGGTTTCTTAGTTTAATTTCATTGCTTTTCTATTTTGTGTATCCAGTGATTGGCATAATTCTTTCACAAGAAAGATAAGCCATGATTGGTATTCATATTGCTGAAATATCTATATTAATAACTGGGTTTTGGAAGGGAATACATTTCCCCTCTTATGAAACATGTCTGAGCCATTTTTCTGAAATCGCCTACATGTGAACAGTGGGAGTGGAATGATAAACATAATGATGTGGCAAGTGAGCCATGGAATATGTCATGCATCTTTCTGTACCTTTATTTATTTTAGATATTAGTTTCTTATCTCCAGTAATAACACTCAATGGAGCTTGTCTTTAACTATAACCTATTGGCATGAAACACATATTCACAATCTGGAAGTGAAATTTTAAACTTCAATATCCATCTTTCCCTAAAGAGAAATCAAGAACTCTTATGGGAACATTT
>SJYQ01005611.1:583837-625162 GCA_006410935.1 Redunca redunca | reverse complement strand
TGGAATATAGGTGCATGATTTTCTTTTTTACTCCAAAAAAATTCCTGGTATCATGGTCATAAAGAGCCAATTCAGCATTTTGGTTTCTCAATTATATGATTTGTAATTTACATTAATGACTCCCAAATTTATTTCCAGTGTTCTCAGCTGAGACTGAAATCTTGTATTAACCAGATGATTTTTAGAAATCTTCACCTGAAAATTCCTTTGACTTCTTAAAGTGAATTGGAAATTGAACGTATCATTGTCATCTCAAAAAAGATTTTTCAAGCGATTCTTTCCTGGCTCAGTAAAATCTACTGCTCTCCAAGAAGCCCTGTCTGGTTACACATCTTCCATCAACACTTAGCTTTTATGAAAGCATCTTTATCACTCAGATGATCATAGTAAATGTCCCTATTTATAACTGCATCATGCTTCTTAGAAAGACAGCAGCAGTCTCCTTAGTGATAGCCAAGATTCTAGCTTCCTGTTTTTCAACCCAATGTCTACACTATGGACACACTGATATTTTTAATATGCCACTTGGAAGATTTCATCCTTCTAATTAAGTAAAAAAAAGGTAAAATTATTCTTAAGAGACTTCTATGATTTTGAAAATAGATTTGAAGTAGAAAACTGAAGTAATTCAGCAGCAAACATATCTCTGTCATTGATACTGCAAGCTTTAAAGGAAAATCAGGATATTATATAAAGTATGAAAGAGCTTTCCACTATAATAGACATACCTTAGGTAACGGTTTGGCTGGTTTACAATGCAATCCCCCTACAAACTCAAAATTTGGTAAGTATGGACGAGGAAATTCAAAATCCCAGTATGTCCTGATGAGCCAAATCTCTGCTTTCCCCATGGTCTCACATAGCGTAGTGGGTCTTCCTGGAGAAAATGAAAGAAGTACGCTTGAACTTATTAGCATACATATTTGTTGGGAAAAAAATTGCACCACTAATTTTCTGATGTGCTATGAAGGAACTCTTCATTACTTACCACATTTAGATGTTAAAAGGAAGTGAAATTTAAAATATTAATGAAAGATGGAGGAAGAGAAGGAAGGGAGAAAGGAAAGAAGATAGAAAGGTAGAGAGGAAGGTATGGGAAGTGAGATGGAGGGAGAAAGAATGGGTAGTAAAAGAACAGTAGTATGTAAAATAAAATAAACTCAACAAAATCAAATAAAGATACAATTCTTTGACAAAAATAAGTTCTTTTAGGGAAAAAATTCAATCAAAAATTTTAACCACAACTCCAAAATTTTAACCACAACTGCTGATGGATTTCATACTCATGGTTTCTCTCCAATTAAATGGCAGATGGCAGATTAGCTGCATCCTATTAACACAAAGGACCTCTCTGATGACTCAACAGTAAAGAATCCACCAATACTAGAGCTGTGGGTTCAATCCCTGGGTCTGGAAGATCCCCTAGAGAAGGAAATGACAAGCCATTGCAGTATTCTTGCTTGGGAAATCCCATGGACAGAGAAGTCTGAGAGGCTACAGTCCATGGGGTCACAAGAGTCAGATATGACTTAGCAACTAAACCACCTCTCAGGGGTTTTCTAATTTCCAATCAGGACTATCTTTCTACCTTTCTGCTTGTTACTGTTTCAGGTTCACGCTCATTGTTGAAGAATCCCACCAGTATCAATTTACCTTGTCTTGCTGAGTCAAATCTCATTGATTTGCTATTATTTTCTCCATAGGAAATCCCTGAGTAACTTAAACCTAATACAACCCCCTTTGGAATGCAGATTACACATGCGTGCATTACTAGTGTCACACATTTGGGTGTCACCTTGAAATGATGTTTTATGAAAAGGACAGATTCTAAATATTCATTTTAGGAGATTTGTAAAGAACAAGTATCTGCAAATTACTAAGTCAATCATTCGTATACACAAAAAACATGTGTTGCATCTAAGTAAAGAAAAATTCAGATGAGAATGTTCCTTTCTTAAAGATTCTGTTCAGAAATGGTGCTTTTATGTACTCCAGGTTGAATAGCCTTTTTAAAGAATTGTTACTATTTTGTAGTGTTTGGATATATGTCAGAAGTTTTATGTGCTTGTGTGTGTTCACTTGCTCAGTTGAAGTTATATAGGCAATGATTTAACTTGATAATAAAAAAGCCATTTCCAAGGACACTTAGCTTGAAATTGCCAAAGACGGATGAGAACAAAGCACCACAGTTTCCCGACAAACATGCTTATGTTTTTCAGATGTGTTGCTCCATGTGTGTGACATCCTGTCTTGATTACTAAGTCCTTAGGAGAAATTATTGTGCAAAACATTTTTGAAAGACATAGCTTAAAGTATTTTAGTACACTAAAGTACTTAGTATACTAAAATTCTTTATTTGAAGCAGTTATGCACAGTATGAAGTACATATCAACATGAGAACAAAATTGTGCTAAAGTATGAAAAAGTTGTAAATTTCTTAAGACATTCTAAATGTTATGATGAAGACCTGTAAAACAAAAATATGGAATTGAAATTTACCACCAATCTTTTTTTCTGTTATTATTTTGTTACACAAAATGAATTATAAACACAATAGAAAATTTACAAATAATTGATCAATGGCCACTAAATTTGAATTACCATGGAAATATTGTTGCTGTTTGAATCTATTGTTTTAATCCTTCATGATGAGTCTACTGAGATACCCTTTAGCTTCAGAGAATTCTTAGAGGGAGCCTAAATGTATGACAAAATGCCACATTGTAGATGAGGCAGATCTCTCAGTGGTAACTCACGCAAGCTGTAGATATTAATCCAGAGACAACCTTATTAGGCTTCCTAGACTATTTCTTTTAAAGACATGAAAGAAAACTAACTTGTATGATTTCTGTATCACAGTCTATGAATTAATACTTTATTTTTTTAGAGCAATTTTAGATGATAACAAAATTGAAGGAAAAGTGGAAATATTTCCCACATATGCTTCACACTTCATAGGTTATCCAGTTATCAACATCTCCAACAGGATGGTACATCTGTATCAGTTGATGAACTCACACTGAAACATTATAATCACCCAAAGTCCATGGTTTACATAATAATTAACACCGAGTATAAATTGAGTGGTCTTAGACAAATAATAAAGACATGTATCAATCATTATGGTATCATACAGAGTATTTTCACTGTTCCCAAATTCTTTTGTGCTCTATGCATTAACCCCCTACTTTCATCCTACACCCTGGCAACCATTGATCTTTTTGTTGTCTCCATAGTTTTGCCTTTACAGAATGAAGAGTTTGACTCATTCAGTACATAGACTTTTCAGCCTGGAATTTTTCCTTAATAATACGCACTAAAGGTGCTCTCATAGTTTAATGTTTTTCTGGGACTTGATAACTCATTTTTTAGAGCTAAATAATATTCCTTCTTTAGATCTGCCACAGTTTATTCATTCACTACTTGGTTTTGTCCAAGTTTGGGCAGTTATGAATAAAATTTCTATAAATATCTATAAGCATGCACATTTTATGTAAACATAAGTTCTCAGTTCCTTTGAGTAAATACCAAGAAGTGTGATACCAAGAATTCGTTTACTTTTATAAGAAAGCACCAAGTGTTTCCCAAGTGACTGCACCATTTTAGATCCTATTAGCAATAAGAAGAGCTCCTGTTCCACAACATGTAAGGTTTTTGAAGTTGTCAGTGATCTGCATTTTGGGCATTCTAATAGATGTGCAGTGGTTATCTCATTATTTTTATAATCTACAGCTTTTTCCAAAAAAATTACATGGAGCATTTTTTATATACTTATTTGTCAAATATCTATCTTTGTGTACAGTTCATTATTATCTTTGTCCCACTATTTAATCAGGTTTCACAATTTCTTCTTGGAGTGTAATAAGTGTTTTTAAAAAACATTTTAGTTCTTTATCAGACATGTCTTTTGCAACCATTGTCTCCTATTCAGTGCCTTGTATTTCTTTCTCTTGACATTGTCTTTCACCGAGCAGAAATTTCTAACATTTTTTCAGGATTCTGCATCTATGTTAACAACAAATATTTGTATAAACTTTTTATACAAATATAACAAGCTTTCTTCCCTCATAATGTCCTTGTCTGGTTTTTACATTTTGATCATGCTATCCTCATAGAATGTGATAGAAATTATTCCCTCAGCTTCTGTCATCTAGAAATGACTATAAAGTATGTCAGTATAATTTTATCTTTGAATTCATTTCTGCTACAATGTTTTTATCTCTTCTTTTTCGGTTTTTCTCAGGATTTGCATCTCTCTGCTTATACAGAACATCTGTTCTTACATACTGTCTGTTTTATCCATTAGATCCCTTAGCATATTAATCAACATTGATTTCAAATCTTGTTTTGATAATTACAGCATTCTTGCCATCTCTGGTTCTGATGATTGCTCTGTCTACTCAAAGTGTGTCTTTGCCTTTTGATGTTCCTTGTAATTTTCAGTTGATAGCAAGACATGATATACTGGGTAAAAGAGACTGCTGTAAACAGGTGTTTGAAAGGTGGTGGTGAGTTGGGGAGAGAAGCATTCTATGGTCCTAAGATTAGTCTCAGTATTTTACTGACTTTAAGCCTCTGTATTTTTCAAAACTATTTCTGGTTTTTTTTTTTTCCCACTTTATATGGGGCAGGATGGTCTGGATTTGGGTATATCCTTTTTCCATCCAGTAGTCTAGAGGGGCTTGGAGTCAGGTATTCTTCTTGCCTCAGGTCAGTTAGGCTCTGATAATACCTAGCACATTGTGCACCAGTTAACTAGTTTACCCTGAGGACAGCCTTGTTAGGATGAACAGAGGGCTCTGATTTCTTTGAAAATGATTCCTTTCCTCTTTCCTTACCTGAAAATAAGGGATATTTCTTTGATTTTTATTATGAAAAATTGATTGAGCTCCTGGAAAGAAATCTCACAATATTGTGGGGACTCCCCTATGATCAGGTCATTAAGATCTTTTTTGTATAGTTCTTCTGTGATCCAGATAACCATGCTGGTGTGATCGTTCACCTACAGCCAAACATCCTGGAGCGTGAAGACAAGTGGGCCTTAGGGAGCATCACTACAAACAGAGCTAGTAGAGGTGATGGAATTTCAGTTGAGCTATTTCGAATCCTAAAAGATGATGCTGTGAAAGTGCTGCACTCAATAGGCCAGCAAATTTTGAAAACTCAGCAGTGGCCACAGGACTGGAAAAGGTCAGTTTTCATTCCAATCCCAAAGAAAGGCAATGCCAGGAATATTCAAACTACTGCTCAATTGTACTCATCTCACACACTCACACACTAGCAAATTCTCCAACTCAGGCTTCAAGAGTATATGAACCTAGAACTTTCAGATGTTTAAGCTGGATTTAGAAAAGACAGAGGAACCAGAGATAAAATTGCCAACATCTGTTGGATCATTGAAAAAGCAAGAAAATTCCCCCAAAAATTCTACTTCTGCTTTGTTGACTACACTAAAGTCTTTGGCTATGCAGACCACAACAAACTGGAAAATTCTTTAAGAGTTGGGAATACCTGACCACCTCCTGAGAAATCTGCATGCAGGTCAAGAAGCAACAGTTAGAACCAGATATGGAACAACAGACTGGTTCCAAATTGGGAAAGGAGTGTGTCGAGTCTGTATATTGTCACACTATTTAATTTCTATGCAATGTACATCAGGCGAAATGCCTGGCTGGAAGAAGCACAAGCTGGAATCAAGATTGTCAGGAGAAATATCAATAACCTCAGATATGCAGATGACACCACTCTTATGGCAGAAAGTGAAGAGGAATTAAAGAGCCTCTTGATGAAAGTGAAAGAGGAGAGTGAAAAAACTGACTTAAAACTCAACATTCAAAAAACAAAAATCATGGCATTTGGTTCCATCACTTCATGGCAAATAGATGGGGAAACCATGGAAACAGTGACAGACTTTATTTTCTTGGGTTCCAAAGTCACTGCAGATGGTGACTGAAGCCTTGAAATTTGGAGAAATTTGGTGTTAGAGAAGACTCTTGAGAGTCTCATGGAGAGCAAGGAGATCAAACCAGGACTGATACTGAGGCTGAAGCTTCAATACTTTGGCCACCTGATGTGAAGAACTGACCCACTGGAAAAGACCCTGAAGCTGGGACAGATTGAAGGTAGGAGGAGAAGGGGATGACAGAAAATGAGATGCTGGGATGGCATTGCCAGCTAGATGGACATGGGTTTTAGCAGGCTCTGGGAGTTGGTTATGGACAGGGAAACCTGGCGTACTGCAGTCCATGGGGTCACAGAATCAGACACAACTGGGCAACTGAACTGAACTGTATATGTATATGTATAACTCAATCACTATGTTATATAGCAGAAATTATTGCATTTTAAATCAACTATACTTCAATTAAAAACAAAACAAAGCAGTATTTGTAGTGAAAGCCAGCTTCAGTGATACAACCAGATAAGAGCTAGACATTTGAAAATTGCAAAGCAAAACCATTTTTTATTAGAAAAGGCAGGTGATTAAAAATAGAATGTACATAACTAGTGAAGTGAAAAATATACTGTTTTTACCATCTCGAGTTATAAACTCTTTCAGATTTCTGCTTAATTTTTCAGTTTTCTATATTATACTCCTCCAAAAGTATAAAGCATACTAGGAAACTTCTCAATATGACCCATTATGATGAAGCAGTTCTCATAGGACTTATTGAAGTTTTATCCCAAATTTATGAGAGATAGGAATACATGGTACTCTGGACCAAAAGGAAAATGGCTTAAATTTTAAATCTAATATTACATGATTTTCAAAATTTGTAGAGCAAAATTCAGACAAAATAAGCTATATACCAAATTTAATACCACCATTAATATGGCTCAGGTTCCAGACTATTACTAAAATCAGGCAAGAAGATGATCTTCCTCTTTTAACAAACATCACACTCACTTAACCAGTAAGAAATCAAACATCTTCTCTATGAAAATTCAGTCTATTAGACTTATTTGTGATATCCTGCATCTGACAAAAATATATATTCCATTGGATTGACATATATTAGCATGTTTTATATTTCATTTTGTTTTGGTAACAATCTTTTAAGTATTGAAATATCCTAATAAATAGAGGACTGTAAAGAAAGAGGAACCATGGCAAGAAATTTCTTGCATCCCTTCTCCAATTAGTTATTAAACCACAGTTCCTTGATATCAATTGTGGAGTTTTTGTGAAAGTGAAAGTTTTAAAAATATAATCCTTTCCTCTTCCTAGACTTTTCTAAAACCTCCTCAGCATCTTCTGATAATTACTTTAGAATGAAAAGGAGAGTCTCTTACCTAATACTTCACTGTAAAACTGGTCCCAAAGCTGAGGGTCATATTGTTGGAGCCAGAAGTCAAAGAAAATGGTAAACATTAAATTTTTTACCCTTTGCAGAAAGTTCATTTTGTCTGATAATCCTGCCATGACAACAGGCACATAAGAAGGTGGATATGGAATCTGCCCACAGTACTTCTCCATTGTGCCACCCAAGGAGAGTCTTAGTGTGTACACAAAAGGGATTCCCAGAATCTCAGCAATCAGCTCACCACAGGGCGTCACAGGGTCTATAACCATAACATTATAGCTGGTGTCCTGGAGTTTCTTCATGATTGTCTGGTTGTAGACAACACTCTCACAGATAAGTTTTAAATCTGCACTTATTTCAAGGAAAAAATCTTGAAGTTTCTTTGCTGATTGCCAGGGTGACAATGTTGGCATGACGTTAACAGATAGATTTAAAAATTCATTTAGATTATTTTCAGCAGTCTCTTTGTCCTGCGGCACTGAGAATATCTCCAAGTTCAGTGTGGAAGGCTTGTTGTTCTCAATGAGAAGGTTTTGTGAAGATACCAACACAGTCACTTCGTGGCCTCTTTCCATGAGTTTCTCCAGAATAACCTTTAGATTGAGCCAGTGGCTCATGTCACAGGGCCACACCAGGACCTTCTCACAGAAACCACAGCCAGAATAGCAGAGCTGCAGCAGTAGAATTGCTGAAACCCATTTCTTGGACATCATGATAGCAGCTCCCTCACACACTGCTCTGCAAACGCTGAATGCTTGTTGGGCACAAAATTGTAGTGGCAATTTAGACATCGATCGAGTTAAAAATTAATTTCTGGAGTTAGGTAACTTACATGGAGAGAACTTTGCCAGTTGTTAACTGGGTATGATATTTGTTCAGGAGAAGATGGGAAATATTTTATATATTTTTGAGGAAATGATTGCAACCTTCTAAGATTTTAAAACTAGATTAAAATAGAAAAAAATAATGTTTTATTGACATTTTAAACATATGATAGAACCCATTTAANCTTCTAAGATTTTAAAACTAGATTAAAATAGAAAAAAATAATGTTTTATTGACATTTTAAACATGTGATAGAACCCATTTAAATATATCTAGCAAATAATATGGTGCATCTCATGGAACATGATGATTAAAATGTACGTCTTGTCATAATTTTGGTCACATGCTAGCATGTAGATAAAACACATACTTTGCCTAATATAGGAGGAATATGAATATACTAATGTAGAAAGATACACCATTTCAGGGTCTCAATATGCTGTCACTCTAATGTGAAGAAAATCAGACAAAGCTTCAACACAAAAGATACATTTCAGCTGAACTCAGAAGCAAAGAATACAGGAGAAGGGTTTTAAAATTGAATAGAAGAAAAGAATAAAAAGATGAATGATATGTAAGTCCTGGTCATTTACGTAGACAGTTGTTGGTTCAGTATGCATGGAGCAGAGGCTAACACAAAACTTCAGAAAAGGGAAATATTAGTTAAAATAGGACACTTTTGAGAGCCTTAAATGCTAGACACTGGGTTCAGTTTTAATCTTCATAAAAAGATGTGTACTCAAATTTTCAAATTAAGTACAGAAAATGATCATATATGTCCTTTAATAAACCTAAACTGGCAGCTGAATATTATTTGAGTTGCAAAGAAAAAAAGCATACATAAGTAGTTAAAATTAAATTTTAAGACAGCAGGATTTGATCAGCGTATCAGGGAGAATATAATATTGGTTTGTGAATAGAGGGTCTAGAGGGAGAGTCATGACTGATGAGAAGTGAGAGGTGCTCAGTCATTAATAAAGAAGTGCTTGGTTTATACTCTGAGCAATCAGAGAGTGATAAGAACTCTAGTAAAATCACAAAACACGAACCGAGTAGTAGTTACAGAAAATTTTTTGACCTGCCATGTGTCATTAACGACTGAACATGTATGTGAATCTCAAGGGAGGGGAAATATTTAGGAGCACAGATTTTGTGTCCCATCATCGATCTGTATTTCAGTCCAATTCCAATTTCTCTTCAAAATGTTTGATATTTCATGCCTTCAATAAGCAACTTTAGCACTTATTTTATACTGGATTCTATACCATGCACAGGGTATAAAGAAACAAGTAATACATTTCTAATTCAAAATGATCTCATAGATTATTACAGAAAATAAATTAGCCTGATAATTAATACTTCTCCATTATACTTGTACAAATATAAGGGAAATGGATCATAGAAGGTATAGATGAAATGAGGAAGGAGGTTGCTTGGTGGAGGAAGATAATGATGAAATTATAAGTTAGTTAAGTCTTTAAGAGTCTACTTAGTAGGTTGAAAAGTATTACTTATAAGTGAAAGAGAATGTTAATGTATTTGTATTCTAAGAATTGTGACATAGTTATACCAAGGGTTATGTTCAGTTACAAAATAATATTCATTTCAACAATTTGAAAGAGACATATTGAAATTTCAAGTCCCTTGAGAGCTTTTATGTTTGGCAAAAAAAAAAAAACAATCCAGAGTAGGTTTGCTTCAAGATGCAAAGAATAGTCTAGGATCAAGGATCGAGAGTTGTGTTGTGTTGCATAGTTAGGCTTTGCATAAACTCTGCTAATGACTGGTAAAAAGCATAATCCAAAAGAGAATCAGAAAGTAGAAAGCTATGACAGAACCATAAATTCACTAAGAGAAAACAGATAATGTTATAATCTTAGAGGATAAAAGTCATTTTATACAGGATAAATAGCCCCAAAGTGATTAAACAAAGATTGATAAATGTATCTAATATGATAAAGTTCATATGTTGTAAAAAAGTTTAAATGAAGTCAAAGAGCAGAGATATAGCACAGGTTAGAAACTGACCTCAGTATACATGTTATTGGACTTCCCTGGTAGCTCAGCTGGTAAAAATATCTGCCTGCAACACAGGAGACCTGGGCTCGATCCCTGGGTTTGATACCTAGGATGGGAAGATCCCCTGGAGGAAGGCATGGCAACCCACTCCAGTATTCTTGCCTGAACAGAGAAATATCTCTAGGTTGTTTTATTATATGAGAAAACTAAGGTAGAGCTCAGATTTTGAAGAATGATTCATTTCATAAATTTAAAAGCATAGGCATATATTCACTTATATCCAACTGAAACATTTAAAATTCTGGATAAAATATAAAGTTGCCCCATAAAAATTCATTTCTAATTTTCAAGAAAGTAAAAAGTCAGCAGACAGAATCCCTAAACAAAGTCAAGGCAGGAATTCTGATGCTCAGTCTTGCTGTTTCTTTGTAGAACACACCATAGGTGCCAAGAGTGGAGAGAAGGAAAGTCTGAAGCCTTGCCAAGATCCTACACCCTCTGTATGTTCATGTAATGGTAGATTTTCAAGATATGGCCTCCCTTTTACAAACAAATTCACTTACACAGAAGTTTACAGCAATGATAATTGCTAGTTTTGACTTGGTGGTGTATAGATGAAAAAGATCTCTTAGAATTCTTAACAGTCAATCTTCATAGGATTTCCAGTTCAAACTAGAAAAGCCTCTTTGAAGAAACTTTGAACTTAACTTCAAAGGTTCCCACTGTTAAAATTTGAAGGTAAATAAGCACTTCCCTGTTAAAATAAAACAAAGCTTCAGGACTGAGAACCAACAAAAGCAGAAGCCAGAAATATGAATTCAGTGATTTAAAATATTATTGTATGAAATGAAAAATAAAATTATTTTTTACAATAAAATTAAGGGTGTGAAAGCAAAGTCTGAAAATATTGGTAAGAAACAAGAGATTAAAAAGAATAATTGTGAAAATTTGCCAAAGAAACAAAGTGAATTTCTGGAATTTAAGAATTCAATATATCAGATTTAAGTTAATGAACAGATTGAAGGGTAGATTAAGCACAGCTGTACAAATAAACATGACCCAAAAAATAAATCAATAAATGTTATGTAGAATTAAGTTTTGAATAAAAAATGGAAGCAATGATAGAATGTTAAAGATGCATGAAGACTACACTAAGGCCTTTGAATCTAGTTATTGGTTTTGTCTACTCAGGACTTCCTCTTTCAAGTCTTTTTACTCTTTTGAGCTTGTGCGTTTTTCATGCAGTCAGACTGTACAACTAAGCCCTAAATTTCTGTTCTTTCACCCAAATCTTCCAACTACTTTAAATTTTTAAAGTAGTCATTTTAAACATAAGCAATTATAAATTAAGTAGAGATTTCTGTATATCCTTCAGGATTATTACTATGTTTTTCTAAGAGTGATTTTCTATTTCCATTACTCCTGAATTAGTCATTGGAATTTTACTGTAAAGGATTATATAAATATGTGCCAACATATGATTAGTACGATTTGCAGTCTCACAGTATCTCCCATCAAGATGCTTGTTAATCACAAAGCAGAAAATAGGGAGAATCCTGGCAGATGCACTCGTAACTAAGTGATCCAAATATGGTCACTAGTAATAAACTGTCTATATGATGTACCTCTGATGCATTTCACTGTGAAGGACACAAGATTACTTCTATAGTATTCTTACCCCAAATACATCATCTCTCCCTAATCACAAGAAAACACCAGAAAAAAAGTTGAGGGATATTCTAAAAATTAACTAGCCAGTGCTCTTTAGAAAACAAAGACAGCCTGTGGAAACTGTCACAAACTGAAGAGTAGGGAGATTGGACAAGTAAATGCAAGGAGGAAACTTGGATTGTATACTGAAAAGAAAAAAGGATATCAGNTTGGTATCCATTTATTGAATAGAGTATCCTTTCTCCATTGTATGTTCCTTGTTACTTTGTCATAAAATAATTCTTCACATATTTGTGGGTTTATTTCTGGCCTCTCAATTCTGTTTCATTGATTTATGTGTCTATTTTCAAGCCAATTCCATGCTGTCTTGATTACTATAGCTTTGTAATACAGCTTGGAGTCAGGGAGCATTGTACCTCCAGTTGAGTTCTTCAGCTCCAGATTTTCTGCTTGATTCTTTTTAGAGTTTAAATATCCCTGGTAAATTATTCTGTTAATTAATTCATTAATCTTGTTCCTGAACTCAATGAATTGCCCGAGTTTTCTTGTCACATTTTGGGTTTCTTCATGATAGTTATTTTGAATTCTCTGTCAGATTGTGCTTTTAAGTTTGGTTTTTGGAGAATTTTTATATTCTTTTTGTGGTACAATGTTACTGTGGATCTTCATGAAGCTTGAGTTGTTCCTCTGCTGCACATTTGAAGTAGTGAATGCCTTTCTTCTTTAGGTAATGTTTTCTTTCTTTTCTCGGCTGGTAAAGAATCCACCAGCAATGCAGGAGACCCCCGTTTGATCTCTGGGTGGGGAAGATCCCTTGGAGAAGGGATAGGCTACCCACTCCAGTCTTCATGGTCTTCCGTGGTGGCTCAGCTGGCAAAGAATTCTCTTGCAATGTGGGAGACCTGGGTTTGATCCCTGGGTTGGGAAGATCCCCTGGAGAAGGGCATGGCAACCCACTCCAGTATTCTTGCCTGGAGAATCCCAAGGAGAGCGGAGCCTGGGGCGCTGCAGCCCATGAGGTCTCAGTGAACAACTGAGCAACTAGGCAGGAGCGGGAAAGATTCAACGGCTTAGAAATTAGCTGCCCTTCTATTGTTTTCCAGTAGGTGGCGAGATAGCACAAGTTTTTGTTTTTTTGTTCTTACCTGTGCTCTCTAGTTGTTTGAGAGTAGGCACTTTGCACCCTCCACTAGCTCTGTCGGAGGTGTTTGCTGGTGCTGGCATGTCACTGCTTTGGAGTCCTCGATGCCCTGCTACCACTGTGTCACTGGTGTTTCTGCCTGAGGCTCCAGGAGAGTGGGTGCTTCTGCTGGGTCTGTCCTCTCCTGAGTCACATACAGGCTTGGTCTTTGGTCTCCACGGGGGTGATGGAATTTGGGGAAAGTAGGGATCACAAGTTCCTCTGCTGTGAGTGTTTGGTCCTTATCAGTGGAGCCAGAGATCAAACATTATTTTGTTTCATAGACCCCTTATCCATTTACTGTGAGTGCTGATGGGAACTGACACAAGCCTCTCCAACCACTACATGCGGATGACTGAAAATGGAGAAAGAGAAACGGCCACAGACGGAAATGAATAAGAAGGATGAGCTACGTGGTAGGAGTTATTTAGTCTTATAAGTGTCTGAAAAGGACTGGAGAGCAGCTATGTTAGAAAGGGATCTTAGAGACTGAATGATGTGTTGGTCACAAAGGTATATACACTTGATATGCAAATCACTGTGTGCTTTATGGACTTTAAACAGATACAAGAAAATTATTCATTAATAAAAGATAATAATGAGACAGCACTGCACTTCATTATGGTTACAATTAAAGAACGAAAAGAAATGCCCTGGTAAGTGAAAATGGAGAACAATTGGAATACTAGTAAATGGCTGATGAGATTATTAATTGGTACAAGAACTTGAAAATTAGCAGTATATTCTAAAGCTAAACAGATTCATACCCTATAACTTGGCAATTCCTTTCTTATATATACACGTTGTAGTACAACATACTTGTATTCATCAAAAGACATGTACAAGAATGTTCGTAGCAGTGTTTATCAAACATAGCCAAAACCAAGACAGCCAGCATGACCACTGGCAGTAGAATGGATAAATAAAATTTACATTAATTCAAAAGATTCTGTATAGCTATGAGAACGAACACACTATATCTACACGTGACAACTTGGACAAATATAAAAAGCATGATGTTAAATAAAAGGAGAAAAACACAAAAGCGCCATAATGCATGGTTCATTTATACAGTTTAAAATTGGTCAGATTTAATCTGTAGTGTTAGAAGTCAAGAAAGTTGTTATCTTCAGATGGGTATAGTCAGGACTGATACGAGGAAGGTTAGGGAATTACGGGTGTAATAATGTTTTGCTTCTTGGTTTGTGTTCTGGCTTCATGGGTTTATACTGCAAAATTGCAATGAGCTGTACAATTTATGACTTATGTTTGACTTGCAAGAAAGGTTACACAGAATCTTAAAAAGCTCACAGCATAGGAAAGCCATATGTGAGAAGGAATTAAAAACCTATGTGAGGGCAGATTAACAGAGATCCACATTTTCCAGGGAAAAGAACATATGTTGGCAATGGTGATTAGAATGGGAGTGGGATACAGAAAAACAAACAAAACAAACAAACAAACAAACAAAAACACCGGGCCTCAAAAGGCAGCCAGAAATCAAATGCAAAAAATGTACTGAGTAATTTAGTACAGTTTCAGGCAAGTTTGAAGGGGAATGTTATGAGGCTCATTTATTTTATCTGATGTTTTTAATGGTCTGGATAAAGATAGGGTTAGTTATAGGGAATACATCTAAAATTTAACAGCAGGGAAAGAGGGACCAACATGGAACCTATATGGTACTTACAGGTAAAAGCAGGTGTCAGCCACAAAGTGGCACTTGCCATGGACGCTTGCCATCTACCTCTACAAGGATTAATATCCTGCTGAAGCTGCTGATCTCCAACACCCACTAAAGGAGTTCAAGGTGGAGAATAGAAATGAGGTGCTCTGTGCTCCAGGAAACTGGCAGGACATGTCCTCAGATAGTAAGATTTTCTCAGGAGTTTATTTTATAAGCCCAATTCTTGTATCTCCTTATATCTAGAAAAGCACTAAAATCCTTCTTTGTGGTGACAATTGCTTCTCACGACTAGCAGAATCTTCATGAGACCAGCAGAAACTTTCTACAAAAAATATGCGCTTGATTGCATGTCCTCCCTCTTTACCAAAATCACATAGCTACTGACCTTCCCACTTACCTCTTTGGAACAGTTTCTCAGAGCTACCTGAGAGGCTGTCTCCTAGGCTGCAGTCATCATATTGCCCCCAATGAGACTTAACTTGCAACTCTTACATTGGAGTTTTTTTTTTTTTTTTCTTTTTGTCAACACAGGCTGTACTGGCTGAGTGGTACATAGATTAGTACTGGTCTTTCCTCTCTTCTGTCTGCAGAGTGCTGGGAAAAATAGAGTCAGACCAGGAAACCAAAAGACACAGGCAAAATGAAACCATTCAGTTTCCTTATCAATTTAACTATTTTCATTACAACATTCAAGTCCTCGGCCTTCCTGTGGCTATAGCAAAGGCTAGTACCTAGTTCTGCCCACTTGAGAACTACCTATGGGCTGCATGTACAGCAAATCTCTCTGAGGTTGGAAGAGAAATCAGGCTCAGTGTAGTTTGAAGATACCTTGCAGAACAATTGGCCAGGACAAGATTTATTTATAGATTCACTCTTGAATATGACAAATGATTGGCCTATATTCCCAGATAGGCCTGTCCCATTTGGAGTTAGAAGCATACTTAAAATTGAATTGATGATCATTTTTAACTTACTTCATTCATAAAAGATATCCTCACTGACAAATAAAGCAGAGTTTTTAACCAATGCAATGAGATATTTCTTTGCTGAGTGAGTATTAGTCTCTCAGTTGTGTCTGACTCTGTGATACCAAGGACGATAGCTCACCAGGCTCCTCTGTCCATGGGACTCTGTAGACAACAATACTGGAGTGGGTAGCCAAAACCTTTCTCTGGGGGGATCTTCCTGACCCAAGGATCAAACCCAGATCTCATGCATTGCAGGCGGATTCTTTACCATCTGAGCCACCAGGGAAGCCCATTTACTTACTTCTATCTCTTTCAAAATAGATATTTGAGGGGTTTTGTTATTGCTTGGGTTTTTGTTTTTTTTTTTACTTTATTTTGCTTTACAATACTGTATTGGTTATGCCATACATTGACATATTTTTTACATTTTATTTTTCTAGCCTTTCTCACAGAACTGAAGAACGGCCATTGAAATGGACACTTCACAGCACATGATGTTATGAAACCTCTTATGTTCAAAGAAAATCATATCAAACATATAAACTGATCTATTTCAGGACTGGGTTACAGTTCACAGGTGTCTCTAATACTCAATGAATGTAATTGCAAACAGAGGACAAATTGGATTTTACCAGTTCTTTGAAATAAAATGTTCAAGGTAGTTATTGTTGTCCAACTACATTGAGTAATGAGGAGCATAAAGGACTTAAGTAAATAAGATATTCAATCTCTTAAATACTTTTGCAGCTAGATTATTGTCCTGTGAAAATGAGAAGGTGGGAACACTCTGTATCACAAAGGCTTTACATGTTATATAATCTGTCATGACACCATTTGAGAAGGGAGATTTTGTATATCACAGAAGCGTTTATTTTCTACAAATATTTACTGACTATGTTCTATTTACATAGTCCCATGATAGAATAATCAGGGCATTGTCATTGCACAGTTTTGTGTAGTTTGTTATAAATAATATTCAACATAAATATAATCCTTCATAATTGATATAGCATTGCTGCTATTGTTCAGTTGCTCAGCTGTGTCTGATTCTTTGTGACCCCATGGACTGCAGCACTCCTGGCCTCCCTATCCTTCACTATCTCCTGGAGCTTGCTCAAATTCATGTCTATTGGGTCAATGATGCCATCCAACCACCTCATCCTCTGCTGCCCCCTTCTCCTCATGCCCTCGATCTTTCTAGAGTAAAAGAATAGTATCTTGCATATTACCTTTGTAAGAAAGTACCATTGGTAGCATCATTTAATTGTTAATTAGTATCCCTGCTACTACTAACAGATCTAGAGAAAAAAAGCATTCAGGAAAGAATAAGAAAGAAAGAAAAAGAAAGAAAGGAAGACTCAGGAAGATCAGAAAAAGAAGTAATACAAACAATAAACCAAACTGGCCTTGACAGTTGTTTTATTTTGTTTGATTTTCATAAAGAATCGGTAAGGCAAGAAACCCAGAGGCTTGCCAAAGATCTCTGAGCAATTAAGCTGGAGGCAATGCTGGCCCAAGCACCCAGGGAAGCCTCAGGATGGAGAGATAGTGAGAGGCTGAGAAGAGTATAAATTCAAGTTCCCAGTGTCTAATCCTAGGATTTTTAAAGCTTCCTAAAACAAAGAAAAAATGGAGAATGAAGAAGAGAAAGTAAATTGGATATCACTTCAAAAGTATTTTTAGTAGTCATAATTTATCCGTAAAAAACAGAGACATTACTTTGCCAGCAAAGGTCCATCTAGTCAAAGCTATGGTTTTTCCAGTAGTCATATATGGACGTGAGAATTGGATTCTAAAGAAAGCTGAGTGCCGAAGAATTGACGCTTTTGAACTGTGGTGTTGGAGAAGACGCTTGAGAGTCCCTTGGACTGTGAGGAGATCCAACCAGTTCATGCTAATGGAAATCAGTCCTGGATATTCATTGGAAGGACTGATGCTGAGGCTGAACCTCCAATACTTTGGCCACCTGATGTGAAGAACTGACTGTTTGGAAAAGACCCTGATGTTGGGAGGGACTGGGGGCTGGAGGAAAAGGGGACGACAGAGGATATGATGGCTGGATGGCATCACCAACTCGATGGACGTGAGTTTGAGTGAACTCCGGGAGTTGGTGATGGACAAGGAGGCCTGGCATGCTGCGATTCATGGGGTCACAAAGAGTCGGACACGACTGAGCGAATGAACTGAACTAAACTGAGTCACAAGATTATTTGCTTGAGACATCATGCATATTAATACCACCATTCCATTGTTTAGGAATTTTCCAAAAATAATATTTAATTGTGTACACATATATGATATATAATAAGTAGTGGTAAAGAACCCACCTGCCAGTGCAGGAGACACAGAGACAAGGGTTTGATCCCTGGGTGGGAAACATCCCCTGGAGGATGAAATGGCAAGACACTCCAGTATTCTTGCCTGGAGAATCCCATGGACAAAGGAGCCTGGAGGGCTACAGTCCATGGGTCAGCAAAGAGTCAGATATGACTGAAGTGACTTAGCCCACACATATTTACTTCAGCTTGGCATTTGCAGTGGTATGGAAACCTTTTGCTGTATCAACAATAAGAATAAATAAAATATCTGGAATCATTAATAATAGAACATTTTAGAGACTTACCTAGGACTTTGCTGTAATATGAATTCCACTCACCCCAGTAGGATTGAAATATATAATCTTGCAGGGGATAAGATATGGTGTTTTTAAGCCTTTCACCAAAGGTCATCTGGTCCGTGAGCTCGGAAAGGGCTGCAGGTACATAGGACGCAGGTGCTGGAATTTTTCCGCAGTGTCTCTCCACTGTTGACGCTGGGGAGAACCTCAGGGTGTACATAAATGGAATTCCTAATTTCAGAGCAACCAGATCTCCGCAGATTGTTACTGGGTCGGCCAGCAACACATCAAAATGACTTTTCCAAAGTCTTGCCATTAACTTGGGGTTGTTTAATACTCCATCACAGATTTGTATATTAATTCGGAAGAACGTATCTAGGAGTTTTCCTAGTTCTTTGTAGAAAGTCCAGAGTGTGAGAGGAGTCGGTCTGTGATCTATCCACAACATTATCATATGTTCAATTAAGGAATCTATATTGCTCTTCTTGTAGGAAACAGGTATCACCTCAAAATTCACAGGAGAGTCAGAATTGGAATTGATGAATAGAGTCGCTGATGAAGCCAGTACAGTCACATTGTGATTTCTTTGATTCAACTCTTCTAAAATTATTTTAATATTTAACCAATGGCTACCATCTGTTGGCCAAATTAGCACATTCCCACTTAGAACAATTTCAATCAAAGTCAAATTAAAAATCAGGTGATGGTAAAACTTCTTAGGTATGGTGACATCCATTATGGAAACCATCTTACTGTAGATCTTTTAAGATGAAAAGAAGCTTTCAATGTATAAGGTATTTAGGTAGGTTATTTTTTTCAAATAAAATAATATTTACTGTGACAGCTACATTCTTTCATAACTCAACTGATCTATAGATTAAAAGGAAAACAATATAACTCAAGTTCTTAAATGTATTAATATGATTATTCCAACAAAAGAAATGAAATCTGGTGCTATTTTAAAGAAAGAAAAGCAAATGGGTTATAAGCCTGACGCCTGTGTTTTCTGCAGTAGTAACTGTGATTTATAAAATGTATATTCAGAGTAGTGTATCTTTCCCCAAATTAGTTAGATGAAAAATAACAGTTCTCACTGCTATGGCCACTTTGTCAAGACTTACAGTCCTTTCAAGTTGGATGTCTTTAACTATAGGACATTTTTACATGCATTGTCTGATTTGATTCTTTTCATAGCTTGCTTGGCAGAAGTGATTCACTCCATTTCATGGATAATGAAACTAATGTTGAATTGCATAGTCCAAAACATATTTGACAGAATAGTACAACTGGGATGATAATCATGATAATTTTTCACTCATTTCTGACTTCTTACAATGTCATGCCTCATCTTTGTAAGTGTTAGGAACTTTGGCAATGCCAAGTGATGGGTATTATTATCATTTCCTCATGGCTCATATTTAGCAAAAAATTAAAAACAAGATTCACTTAGAGGAGGTGTGCTAAAACACCTCAAGAAATTGTTAGATTAATTGAGTAATAAATTACTACATATTTGATAGAGAACTTTTCTTCTGTAATAAAGCAAATTAATCACTGTCTCCTTGTTACAGGGAAATTTTTATTTTCTTGCCTATGATGTATTTACACACGTCAAGGAGATAGGGACCAGCATCCTAAGGAACCACACACTTTTTACTCAGAGCTGTTTAGTAGCTTAACTTAGGTGGACACTAGACTTCATCAGTCCCACATTCAGAAACTGTCCTTTAATAAAGTTTGTGACCCTGGTGAATTACCAAGATCCTCTCAGCTTGAGAGATGATGCTAATTTGCTATATTACATTAGCAATAATATCTGCAAAGTTGCTTTGCAAACTGCTTGGCTCAAAGCAAGAGTTTAGTAATGCTGGCAGTCTAATAAATTTGCCGAAAGATTAACCAGTAAATCAGTGGGCTAGCCACAGAATTACTGGCTAGACATAGATGTCATGATATCTATTAGTTGAGGTTCTTGCTACTGCTACTGCTGCTAAGTCACTTCAGTCATGTCCGACTCTGTGCGACCCCATAGACGGCAGCCCACCAGGCTCCACCATCCCTGAGATTCTCCAGGCAAGAACCCTGGAGTGGGTTGCCATTTCCTTCTCCAATGCATGCAAGTGAAAAGTGAAAGTGAAGTCACTGAGTCGTGGCCAACTCTCAGCGACCCCATGGACTACAGCCTACCAGGCTCCTCTGTCCATGGGATTTTCCAGGCAAGAGTACTGGAGTGGGGTGCCATTGCCTTCTCCGATATCTTAATAATCTATTGCCTCTGAACTGTGTCATTTCAGACCCCTAAAGAACAAGAGGACCAGGAAAGCAGAGAAAGGGAAAGAGAGCACAGAGAAGTGATACTGTTAGAATGATTATAATTGTGTCCTTTCAAGAGCTAGCCCCAGTTTTATTATAATGGAAACAATTTTAAAATTAATTAGATTTTAAAGAAAAATAGCAAGAGAAGAGTATGAGTAATCATGAGGTCCATTAAAATAGGTCTAGTGAAGAGAATTTGAAATATCTTTATAAAGAAATCTATTGCTATCATGATCTTCTTACAGAAAGGAGACAANTGTCTGGTTTTTTTTTATTCTATAATTTCCTATATGTCTAAATTATTCATAATTTGCACATTCAAAAATTATGAAGAGATTAAAAAATTATGTTTGGGGACACATACAAGTATAAGCTGATTTAAATTTCCATCAGTGAAAAAATAACAAGCCAAATGTATATAATTTCATGAAAAATTAAAGTTTTGTAACTTAAAACAATCACACATTTGTTTGTTTTATTAGTTCACTAATAGCTCTTCTGAATAAGGTTTCAGTAATAGCATTGTGGAATTGTCATTCTGGAGACAGCATATGTCCAGTTGCCCCAACTCCATCAATTTGTATGTAAGAAAACAGGTCAAGAGAGGTTTTAAGAATCTGAAAGTCATAATGCTGGAAATACAGAAGTATTTTGGTTTTCCATCCAATGTTTTTTCTTCTATATTCCACTTTTTAAATCAAATAGTTGAGGTACATTTTATAATAGTAAAAATTAGAAAACGTTGTATTTCACAATTGTGAATATTTGATAATGGCATCTTAAATGTAACTAAAGAGCTCAAGAAATAATTGTAAAAGTATATGCCTGTGAAATATAAGTACCACAACTGAAAACAAGATCAGTCATAGAACATTTGTACCAATTACAATACTGTTATTGTACTTTGAATTTTAGGGGAGGAAAAACAATTTCCCTTTAATTTTTCTAGGTTCTTCTGACTCATCTAAGAATTAAATCAACACGAGACAGATAAACAGGGGAAAAACCAAATTTAGTGACATATATGGCACCCCACTCCAGTACTCTTGCCTGGAATATCACATGGACGGAGGAGCCTGGTAGGCTGCAATCCATGGGGTCGCTAAGAGTCAGACTTGGCTGAGCGACTTCACTTTCACTTTTCACTTTCATGCATTGGAGAAGGAAATGGCAACCCACTCCACTGTTCTTGGCTGGAGAATCCCAGGGACGGGGGAGCCTGGTAGGTTGCCGTCTCTGGGGTCGCACAGAGTCAGACATGACTGAAGCGACTTAGCAGCAGCAGCAGCAGGGTCTCCATAAGACTACTAAGAGGTCCAAGAACAAGCTAGATAATTGAGGTTTGCATGCCACCTAATGGCTCAGACAGTAAAGAATTTGCCTGCAACTCAGGAGACCCAGGTTCAATCCCTGGGTCAGGAGGATCCCCTGGAGAAGGAAATGGCAACCCACTCCAGTATTCTTGCCTGGATAATCCCATGGACAGAGGACCTGGTGGGCTACAGTCCTTGTGGACACAAAGAGTCCAATAGGACTGAGTGACTAACTTTCACTTCCACTTTCATGTCACCTGAGAGAAGGAGGCAGGGGTTTGGGGGTTTAAAGGGAAGGAAGGGAATTCACATGGAGATGAAAAATCAAATATTTTGTAAAGAAATGTTTGCTATACCATAGCGACAATGGAACACAGAGTGGATTTTGGTCCCCAGGCCCTGGTGAGTTCCCTACCACAGCAGCCCATGTTCTCTGTAGATCTCTCTGGTGGAACGGCTCTTCTGGGACTGAGTGAAGGTGAAGTCGCTCAGTCGTGTTCAGCTCTCTGCGACCCCATGGACTGTAGCCTACCAGTCCTATCCGTCCATGGGATTCTCCAGGCAAGAATGCTGAAGTGATTTACCATTTCCTTCTCCAGGGGATCTTCCCGACCCAGGAATCAAACCCAGGTCTCTCGCATTGGAGGCAGATGCTTTAACCTCTGAGCCACCTACCTTATCTAAATTATCTTAAGCTGTTAACGGGAAGGTTAAAAAAAAAAAAAAAGACTTCCTGAGTTTTTGTCTCTTATTAAAAACATTCAGCCCAGGATAATCTTCAAGCCAAAGAGACACTTTTGGGGATGGCAGGTTTTGTTCCCCTTCAGAATCAATTGCTCCTGTTCATTCTCTATTTTGAAAAAAAGGACTCTCAGTAGTAATAAAGTTCTCAGAATACGATTTAATAAGAGTGTGTATATAACACTTGCTGGAGAATGTTAGCCATCTATATAAGACTAAATTGTTTGTTTGTCTAGTCACTAAGTAATGTCTGACTCTTTGGTGACCCCGTGGACTGGAGCCCACCGGGCGCCTCTGTCCGTGGGATTTCTCAGGCAAGAAATACTGGAGTGGGTTGCCATTCCTCCTCTGGGGGCTATTCCTGACCCAAGTATCGAACCGGTGTCTCCTGCATTGGCAGAGAGATTTTTTTTTTACCACTGAGCCACCAGGGAAGCCCAATAAAACTAAATCAAAGTATCTTAAAATATGCTATTAGTTTGAATTGAAAATCTCTAAGACAATATTTTTATACAGGAGTTTTTCTTAGAACATTTTATACCAAAAATGCCCTGGCTTGATGGTTTCCCCTCCCTGTGTGCTCCCTGAACGTTGCTCTGGATGCTAGGACTTAATTGTGCTGACTTATTTTTCATTGTCACTCAGATTTGGAGATGGCTCCATCAGCCACAGGAGTCTGCAAACCAGTCCTAACACTGTTTTAGGAATAGGAGTAATCACCTCTTCAGTAACTTCAGAGTTTTTGGCCTTTCATCAGTGCTTCAATTATATTTGAGCTCTTTGATTAGCATTTAGTTAATCCACTTGACATTTTAAACTTATGTGCACTTTCTTTTTTTCCTTTTGTTGTACTCTGTATAAACCTCTTTTAAAGCTCTCTATAAAGAAAGGCCAGCACTGGGTTTGACATTAAATACTTCACCCCTTCCTTGCTTATAACCTCAGGCAAGTTACTCAGGGTCATTACAAAATAAGGGGAAATGAAAGTGCCTATTTTCTGTAGTTATGAGTACTGAGTGAAGCAATTGTTGTTTAGTCACTAAGCCATGTCCAACTCTTTTGAGACCCCATGAACTGCAGCACACCAGGCTCCTCTGCCCATGGAATTCTCCAAGCAAGAATACTGGAGTGAGTTGCTGTTTCCTCCTCCAGGGGATCTTCCTCACCCAGGGATTAAATCTATATCTCCTGCATTAACAGGCAGATTCTTTACCACTGAGCCACCTGGGAAGCCCTGAGTTAAGAAATGCATGTAAATTATTCAGAATAAGAATAGCATTTGTGCTTAATAAATGTTAGCTATATTCATGCTGTAAGAAGAGAATCTGATTTTAAAGTGATGAATTTAACCAGATCTCATCAACGAGGCTTACCTCCTCTCTCTACTCCTCAGACAATGGCTGCCTGGGGCACCTGAGCTTTAATGTAGATGTTTCCAAACACCTACAAATTCCTCCACAAGTGCCAGTCATGCTGTGTCCAGGTGCCTCACACATGATCTAACACTAACACTATTCAGTTCCAAGTTTCAAAAATGATTGAAGAAATACAAAGATATAAGGCTCAAGATTATTATACCCGTTAAGATAACCTTCATTCCCTTACATTGAGTGGGAGCAAAACAGAGTGAAAACTCTTCCTGGGAATTGTGTAAGTCCCGCAACAAATTCCGTCTTGGATATCACAACTATGGTTATCCTCTGGCTTATGGGTAAGTGTGGAAAAGGGAATTTACTAGTGGTGATTTGAAAACTTCAAAGTAATCAAGGTCAATTGAAATTTAAACTAGAAGAAGGAAGGAAGGAGAGAGGGAACCAAAGGAAAGACTAAGAAGAGAAAAACAGAAATAAAAATCCAAATCAAAATATACTACTCTTCAGGGAAAAGACCCCAATACATTTTTTTTTCTACCTTAAAATGACTACTGGAAATCAATCACTATGCAGATAATACACACTCAGATTTGTCTCATTTCTCGCACTTTGTCTTACATTAATTACCTATGCTTAGTGAGTCCCTTGTTCATGTGAAGATCTGAGTACTATGGTCACACGTTTTTTGAAGGTCTGCTGTTTTTTTCTATTGAACTTAATATATTTGCATGACTGTCTATTGTTATTATAGATGGCATTAGTTTTTAAAGGTTATTCACCTAATTATTCATCTCTAAAAATACATTATTTATATAAATCTAGTATATAAAGATCACAGAAAAAAACTGTTTGCTTTTATAGTGGCCACAGAGTAAAACTGTTGTTAGTAATAGGTAATATTTATGGATTATAGTAAGCATTTTTACTGAATTAAAAAAGCTACATTATTATTTCCCTAAATGTTTCCCCAGTTTTTGTGGTAGCTTTTCTGTTGTTAATATGAACAAAAATAAACTTTACCTAGGTCAACTTTAAACAAATATATCTGAAATCTGCAAGAGTTATTTCTCACTTTCAGTTAATGTGGAGCTTTCTTAGGACCAGAAAGCTATCCTCAGGCAGATTGCCCCATGCAAATGGAGTCACTTGGAGACCTATGCCTAAAGGAATAGCAAGTTGCTTCATGATAATATGGCCAAATTAAACTCCATCTAGCAAATTAAACTAGGAAAGAAATAGAATAGATTTCATAACTAAATACATTGAAAGGAAGAAGAATAGTACCCAAGAAAGTTTCATCTTAAAAGAGTCTGAAGAATTGATAATTTATTTTAAAGGAGAGAAGAATCCTTCTAAATGCTTTGGTGTTAGAAACACCTGTTTGAAAATTTTCTCAACGTAAGAGATATATGATTTGATTTTAACATGTTCACTATTTCTAAGCTTCAATATTCTCATTTGTAATTGTAGATTTTTCTTCAAAAGTTCATTAAAGATTAAGATATCTATTAAATGTGAAGCACTCATCACACTGTACAGTGACACAGAAGAGATCAACAAATATTACATGGTATTACTATAATGATATTCATGAGTTTGAACCAAATATCCAATGTCTGAAATAAAAGAGGTAATTACCACATAATATCCAATTTCTAGCAATTAGAAGAGATTAAGGACTCACTCTGAGGTTCTTACAGCATTCCACTGCCAAAAATAATCTTACTTTTTTTTTACTCCATTTATTTACTCAGGTGTGAAAATTTGAGACCTGAGTGGATATGTATTTTTCGCAATGATTTTGATTAGAGCACTCAAGCTAAAGTAAAAGATAAATTCAAATTACAAGTTGGAAATAAGTTCTTTATACATCAGTTCTGTTCACAATCCTCATTTATCATTCTACATGTACAAAGTCCACACAAAAATAAATTACTCTGTTGTATCAGTACTTTTCCTTCTTACCTGACCTTTTGAACATGACCGTTCAAGTCCCCAGACTTAAGAATATTGTGTTTTAGTAAAACGAACTTTAAATAGTCATTCTAAGTTGGAACACTGTAATTTGACTAGAAACATGATATTATCAAAATTAGAGGGTAAAAACCTTTTTAGAAATCTTCATTACATTCCCATGAATAAATTTGTTAAGAAAGATTATTCTAAGGTCTTAAGACAGGGAAAACAGTGTGGTTTTATTACCAGTATTAACTTACAAACACAATATAATGAAAGTGATTTTGAGATTGCTATCATGGGGGAGGTTTATAAGGGATAATTTTACCAACACAAAGAACCTCATAATCCTGATCATTATTATCCCAAGCTTGACAATGAGTAGTTGATAGAAAACATGAATGATGAGATGAGAATGCAGACATGCATGACCAAGGAGCTCTAGATGTACATTCCTCTAGTTCACCAACTGAGATGCTGCACATGTTCAGAGCTCACTGTTAGTTTACCACATGCCTGAGGGGTTAAAGAGTTTTCAAACATCTTACAGCTTTGTTGCCTCATGAAATTGCCATTCCTTTATCCTCTTCCTTAAATTTTAAGGTCCCGTTTTAGCACTAGGATGTCGACCATCTCTTTATCTTCTTTGGGTAGTTCATGATCACCACAGTAGCTGTACTTATTCTCTCTAAACTCTAGAATGGGTAGATTTTTATTTAGATTCCAGGAGAGAAATATCTGTCTTCTTTTCAATTTGAGGACAACTATTTAACATACCCAGAAGAAATGATGAGCCAATTCTAACTGACATCCCTCTTAATACTTCTCACCAATAAACCCACTCATATATGGTCAATCAAGTTATAGCAAAGGAGCCAAGAATATACAGTGGAGAAGACAATCTCTTCAATAAATGGTGTTGGAAAAACTGCACAGTCATGGTATTGGAAAAACTGCACAGTCACATGTAAAAGAATGAAATTGGATCCCTATCTTACAACATGTACAAAAATTAACTCAAAATGGATTAAAGAATTTTATAGTTTGAACTGTAACCACAGAACTCCTGGGGGAAAACATAGGCACTGATCTCCTTGGTATAGATCTTGGGGATGCTTTTCTGGATTTTTTACCAAATGCAAAGGCAATAAAAACAAAAATAAACATGTAGGACTACATCAAAATAGAAAGCTTCTGCACAAAAAAAGTAAAGTGCCAAGAACATTAAAAGGCAACCTATCAAATGGGAGAAAATATTTGCAAATCATATATCCAACAAGGGGCTAATATCCAAAGTATATAAAAACTTACACAACTTAGTAACAAAAATACATACAATGTGACTGAAAATGGTCACAGGACCTAAACTGACATTTTGCCAAAGACATACAGATGGTCAACGGAAACATGAAAAAGTATTCAAAAGCACTAATCATCAAGGAAATGAAAATCAAAACCATGATGAGCTATTACCTTACACTTCTTAGGATGACTGTTATCAAAAAAATAAAAAATAAATAAATGTAGGTGAGAATGTGAAGTAAGGTAACCCTTGTGCAATGTTGGTAGGAACATAAATTGGCACAGCTCACTATAGAAAACAGTATGGTGGCTCCTCAAACAACTGAAGACAGAACTACCATATGGTACAATTCCACTTCTGTATATTGATCGAAGGAAGTGAAGACTCAGTTCAGTTCAGTTGCTAAGTCATGTCCAACTCTTTGCGACTGCATGAACCACAGCACACCAGGCCTTCCTGTCCATCACCAACTCTCAGAGTTCACACAAACTCATGTCCATTGAGTCAGTGATGCCATCCAACCATCTCATCCTCTGTCATCCCCCTCCTCCTGCCCTCAATTTTTCTAGTATCAGGGTCTTTTCAAATGAGTCAGATCTTTGCATCAGGTGGCCAAAGTATTGGAGTTGCAGCTTCAACATCATTCCTTCCAAAGAACACCCAGGACTGATCTCCTTTAGGAGGGACTGGTTGGATCTCCTTGCAGTCCAAAGTATTCTCAAGAGTCTTCTCCATCACCACAGTTCAAAAGCATCAATTCTTAGCCACTCAACTTTCTTTAGTCCAACTCTCATATCCATACATGACCACTGGGAAAGCCATAGCCTTGACTAGACGGACCTTTGTTGACAAAGTAATGTCTCTGCTTTTGAATATGCTATCTAGGTTGGTCATAACTTTTCTTCCAAGGAGTAAGTGTCTTTTAATTTCATGACTGCAGTCACCACCTGCAGTGATTTTGGAGCCCAAAACAATAAAGTCTGACACTGTTTCCGCTGTTTCCTATCTATTTGCCCTGAAATGACAGGACCAGATGCCATGATCTTCATTTTCTGAATGTTGAGCTTTAAGCCAACTTTTTCACTCTCCTCTTTCACTTTCATCAAGAGGCTCTTTAGTTCTTTTTCACTTTCTGCCATAAGGGTGGTGTCATCTGCATATCTAAAGTTATTGATATTTTTCCTGGCATCTTGATTCTAGCTTGTGCTTCTTCCAGTCCAGCATTTCTCATGCTGTACTCTGCATAGAAGGTAAATAAGCAGGGTGACAATATACAGCCTTGACATACTCCTTTTCCTGATCTGCATACAGGTTTCTCAAGAGACAGGTCAGGTGGTCTGGTATTCCCATCTCTTTCAGAATTTTCCACAGTTTATTGTGATCCACACAGTCAAAGGCTTTGGCATAGTCAATAAAGCAGAAATAGATGTTTTTCTGGAACTCTCTGGCTTTCTCGATGATCCAGCGGATGTTGGTAATTTGATCTCTGGTTCCTTTGCCTTTTCTAAATCCAGCTTGAACATCAGGAAGTTCACAGTTCACGTACTGCTGAAGCCTGGCTTGGAGAATTTTGAGCATTACTTTACTAGTGTGTGAGATGATTGCAATTGTGTGGTAGTTTGAGCATTCTTTGGCATTGCCTTTCTTTGGGATTGGAATGAAAACTGACCTTTTCCAGTTCTGTGGCCACTGCTGAGTTTTCCAAATTTGCTGGCATATTGAGTGCAGCACTTTCACAGCATCATCTTCCAGGATTTGAAATAGCTCAACTGGAATTCCATCACCTCCACTAGCTTTGTTCATAGTGATGCTTCCTAAGGCCCAGTTGACTTCACATTCCAGGATGTCTGTCTCTAGGTGAATGACCATACTGTTGTGATTATCTGGGTCATGAAGATCTTTTCTGTACCGTTCTTCTTAATGTCTTGCCACCTCTTTTTAGTATCTTCTGCTTCCGTTAGGTCCATACCATTTCTGTCCTTTATTGAGGCCATCTTTGCATGAAATGTTCTCTTTGTGTCTCTAATTTTCTTGAAGAGATCTCTAGTCTTTCCCATTCTATTGTTTTCCTCTATTTCTAACTTCAAAAAATATCTATGGCCCATGTTAATTGCAGCATCATCTACAATAGCTACATGTGATATCACATTTTTATTTATTCATTGATGTTGTTTTCATGTCTTGGCTACACACACACCAACACACCCCCACACACACACACACCCCCCCCCACACACACACACTGGTATATTATTTAGGCAAAGCAAAGGAGGAAATCCCAAATGACAACACGGATGGACCTTGGACCTTGAGGACATTGTGCTAAGTGAAATGTCAGACAGGAAAAGACAGATACCATAAAATCTTTTTATGTTTATATCCTAAAACAAATAAAATCTTAACTCATAGATACAGTAGATACAGCCACATATTGGTGGCTGCCAGAGATGAGAGTAGAGGGTAGATGAAATAGGTGAAGGAGATCAGAGGGTACAAATTTTCAGGTTAAAATATTTAGATAAGTCCTGGGGATATAACACAGAGTATGGTGAGTATGCTGCTGCTGCTGCTGCTAAGTTGCGTCAGTTGTGTCCGACTCTGTGCGACCCCATGGATGGCAGCCCACCAGGCTCCCCCATCCCTGGGATTCTCCAGGCAAGAATGCTGGAGTGGGTTGCCATTTCCTTCTCCAGTGCATGAAAGTGAAAAGTGAAAATGAAGTCACTCAGTCGTGTTTGACTCTTCACGCCCCCATGTTTTACTGTAGCCCACTATGCTTCTCTGTCCATGGGATCTCCAGGCAAGAATACTGGAGTGGGCTGCTATTACCTTCTCTGCATGGTGACTATAGTTAATAATAATAAACTGTATTGTATATTTGAAATTTGCTGAAAGAGTTGATTTTTAAATTACTATCTCAAGGAAAAATCATTGTAACTATGTGCTGGCTGATGTTAACCAGATTCATTGTGGTGATCATTTAGCTATATATACAAATATCAAATCATTATGCTGTGTATCTGAAAGTAATTAATGTTGTATGTCAATCATATCAGGCTTCCCAGGTGGCGCAGTGGTTAAGAATCCACCTGCCAGTGCAGGAGATGTCAGAGACACAGGCTTGAATCCCAGCTCAGAATGATCCCCAGAGAAGGAAATGGCAGCCCATTCCAGTATTCTTGCCTGGAGAATCCCATGGACAGAGGAGCCTGGCAAGCTATAGTCCATGGGATCACAAAGAACTGACACCACTAAGCACGCATACATGTCAATTAATATCTGAAGAATAAACCATATTAATCTCTTCCTCATTCCTTAATACTCCACACCAATCAATTATCACCTCTTTAATTTTACTTAATAAAGAAGTATTACAAATTGACTGGTCACTAGTTCCTAGACACTATCTTAAAATCCTTTTATATATCAACCCATTTAGTTCTTTCAATAGCCCTCTTATCTGGATAAATAACTGCAGGTACAAGGAAGCTTAATGACACCTCCACGGTCACACACTCCTGACTGAGAGCTGGTTTTCATGAGCCTGTTCTCCTAAATGCATTATTTGCATTGTTTTTCTCTCTTTATAAGCTACTTCACTCATGTGTGCTCTTATCACATCTTTCCAGGAGTGATGCAATGGCCTACCTCTAACAACCTTTCATTCGAGGTTCACAAATATCTAAATATTTTACATAAAATACAGTCCAATCATAATGCATTTCTTTAAATTTTCCCACTACTTATTATCTAAAAACAAAGATTTTTAGCATGACATACTAGAGGCTTGGTAAATACATATTGAATAAATTCATTTTTGCTGTCCTGACATCTCCGAAGTTATTCTTCATGCTTCCTGACTTTTACACTTTGGCCTTCATGAATACTGAATACTGAACCATCAATAATATCCAGCACACATATGCTGTTTTAAGACTCCACAATAAAGGGCACATTGCTTCCTTACTTACATTTAGTTTTCAGGAAAAGTCCTGAAATTTCCTTTTGAGATGGAACACCTCAATTCTGAAGTTTTAAAAATACCGCTCTTTTGACACATACCACCTGTTTCCTTTGTATTTTTGCCATAAGACATTGGAGAACCTGAAGAAACTTCTTTGGCCAATCTAATACGATCTCTGTCCTTTATGTTGTGCCCAGAGTCCGAGTCCCCAAAACTGAGAGAATAAGACGTCCACAGCAATGCAAAAACATAAAGGGGTTTTATTACTAGCCCGGGCTAGGGCTCCTGTCTCATCCAGCGCAGTGGAGTCTTGACGAGAGCCCTGAGCTCTGAATTACAGCTGCTTATGTACAGGTGGTCTTTTGTCTGAGCAATAGTGTAGTTGGCGTGTGGTAACTGACTCAACCTTGGGTCATCATGGTGATTGACATAACCTTGATTGACTCAACCTTGGGTCATCGGGTGTTTGACTTAACCTTGATTGTCTCAACCTTGGGTCATCGGGGACCTTGGTGTCATCAGGGACCTTTGATGTTATCGGGGGCTTCCTAGAATTATGACTCATGCTTACAAGAACCTGAGGCTTAGGCCTAGTGTGGCCTGTTGAGCCTGTCATGGCTCAGGTCAGGTCCCAACACTTTATACATATTTCCATTACTCACATCATTTATACTGTAAATATTTATTTTTATGTCTGGTTTCTCTGCTTGACTGTGAAATCCTTGGAGCCAGGAACTTGACCTCAGCCCTTGTTATAACCTCTCTATCTAGAGGGTGTCTAGTACACAGCAGGAAGTCTATGTGCAACAAGCGAACATTTTCATAAATATATAATGTTTTTAAACACACACACACAAATGTTTATACTGGTAATGGGCTTGTAGAAAGCTTAATTTCTTCCAGGTTTTTCCACATCCCACTAGAGTTTCTAGGCAATTTCTGTTTTCAATACAGTATCTAAATGAGAATTTAGCCCTATTTTCAAACTTTGATATTTGTCACAAAATGTTATCCATAAAATAACTTATTTGATATCTTCAAGTCCATAAAATTAGAAAACAGCACATTGTAGTTCCAAAGCATAGTGTCTTTTACCTTCATTTTTGATAGCAAATGATAGTAATAGATAGTAATCAATATGTAGGGTTGAAGAAGAATAGCCATAGGGAAACAGAGAAGAAGTGATACAAAGCTCTGTTTGTTAAAACTTAATAATAATAAAAATGTAACATACCCAAAGCTTTACTATAGTAGGAATCCCATGATTTCCACAGAGTATTAAACATGTAGTCCTGTAGATGGTAGGAAATGAAATTTCTTATTCTGTCAGTGAAAGACATCTGGTCGGTGAGTTCTGATAAAATAGCAGGAACATAGGAAGGAGGGTATGGTACCTTCCCACAGTGTTTTTCCACTGTTGAGGCTGGAGAAAACCTCAAGGAGTAGATAAATGGTATTCCCAATTTTAAAGCTATTATATCACCACAAGGAAAGACTGGATCTGATACCAAGACCTCAAATTTGCTTTTCTTCAGCTTTTCCATTAGCTTTTCATTTTTGAGAACACCGTCACAGATTTCTCTGGACACCATGTGGAAGTCCTTGATGACTTTGGCCATCTCTTGATAGAATCTCCAAATGGTGAAAGGAGATGGTCTATGTTCCATCCAGGTCAAAACAAAGTCCTTGATCACTCCTTCTATTCTTTCTTTGCCAAAGGGTACCTCATATATTTCAAATATCAGAGATGGGTTAGTGGTCGGTGTGATGAAAAGTGCACCAGAAGCAACGAGGACAGTCACATTATGCCCTTTTTTAATCAGCTCATCGATAATTATCTTAACATTTAGCCAATGACTACCTTCCATTGGCCAAATCAGAACATTCCCACCAAAAGTGGTTCCTAGGAGACTTATCTGAAGAGACAACAGTAGAATGATCTTGTTCAACATGATGTTGCTCGATGTTGAAGATTCGATGAAGTGTGTCACAAATGAATTTCTCTGCTTTTTAAACAAAAAGGAAAGACAAATTATTTCTCATTTTTTATTCAAACTTCTCTATAAAAATGACATTAGTTGTGGTAGCTCTATAATCATAATTTTATGACAATTACAGATTAATTGTGTCATTTCTCAGCCTGGTGCTTTAGCTTTGGTTATGAATCTTGCTCTCTTATGCTTTTCTTGAACTTGATCCTTCAAACCTTCCTTTGCATCTTATAATTGTTAAATTATTATTATTAGGCTGCTTAAAGCTACTGTATATTTCAATTCTCCACTCAGACCTAGGTACTAAAACTCCAGATAGAGCCAGAACTTACTAAAAAATGTAGAGTTGCTAATGCTATAGATTTGCTAATATTTAATATATATTTTATAATGTCACTAGCAACAATTAAGCTTGTTAAGAAGTTTTTAATTACAATAGATAATGTTAATCACTCAGTCATGTCTGGCTCTTTGCAATCCCATGGACTATAGTCTTCCAGGCTTGTCCATGGAATTCTCCAGGCAAGAATACTTCAGTGGGTTGCCATTCCCTTCTCCAGGGGTTCCTCCTGACACACGGATCAAACTTAGGTCTCCTGCATGGTAGAGAGATTCTTTACCATTTGAGTCAGAAGGAAAGCCCCATTAATAGATAAAATTATTGCAAGAAATACTTACAAAATGGAAAGTACAAACAAATATAAGTGACTGTATTGTTAATTGGTACTTTAATAATATGTTTAGGAAAATACTTTATGTTAATGAATCATTGACAAAAAATTACTAAATAAACTACTTACAAGTAATATATACAAACATGCTGACAGTATATTAATAAAATGTGCAATATAAATTTGTGTAACTCACACAGAATAATGCAGAATCAAGTCATCCCAGTAAAATGATCTCTATGGAAACTGTACATATGTATATGTTTATGAATAAGTAGAGGTGACTCATTTTTTTTAAATAAATCTATCAAAATTAAAAATCATATATATTTTAGTGATGTCACTTCTGAGCTCCACATCACCAAAGATAATCTGTAGTGAAACAGCAACTGCTTTATTAAAACAGTTGCTACACTTTACAAAATGCTATTCAAAGCTTAAAAGAAGGCAATGGCACTCCACTCCAGTACTCTTGCCTGGAAAATCCCATGGACAGAGGAGCCTGGTAGGCTGCAGTCCATGGGGTCACTAAGAGTCGGACACGACTGAGCGACTTCACTTTCACTTTTCACTTTCATGCATTGGAGAAGGAAATGGCAACCCACTCCAGTGTTCTTGCCTGGAGAATCCCAGGGACGGGGGAGCCTGGTGGGCTGCCGTCTATGGGGTCGCACAGAGTCGGACACAACTGAAGCAACTTAGTGGCAGCAGGAGCAGCAGCAGCAGCAGCATTCAAAGCTTAGCAGAGCGATAAGACAGTTCATGGGATGGATTTCAGTTCAAGATTCTGTGCAGTAGGATTTTATGGTATGTACAAAATATCTGGCTGCTGGAGTCCCCCTGGTCCATGGTCACTTGCCTGGAGACTTTAAAATAGTTGATCCATTAGGATGAACAACTGGTCACAATGTGCTGCTATTTTGTTCATTTTATTCACTAGCAGGGAATCAGATCCAGTTTTAGACAACTAAAATATTGTCTTTATTCAGGTTATATTTGTTTACTAGGTACCTACTAGGCATAGAACTCCCTACTAAGCAAAAGATGAATTGAAGAGATATTTACAGTCTTACATTCATCTTACAGTCTCTCTCTTCTCTTGGAGAAGGAAATGGGAACCCACTCCAGTATTCTTGCCTGGAGAATCCCATGGAGGGAGGAGCCTGGTAGGCTACAGTCCATGGGGTCGCAAAGAGTCGGACACGACTGAGCGACTTCACTTTCACTTTCACTTTCACTTTCTGCAGTCTCTCAGAGGAACATGAAAAAATTGTGTACATAAATGTAACAAAAGCAGCATAGTATGTTAAAGCTGTGCATGTATGCTGTCACCTCAGTCTTGTCTGACTCTATGTTACTCTGTAGGCTGTAGCCCACCAGGCTCCTCTGGCCACGAATTCTCCAGGCAAGAATACTGGAGTGGGTTGCCATGCCCTCCTCCAAGGGATCTTCCTGACCCAGGGCTTGAGTCCACATCTTTTATGTCTCCTCCATTGGCAGGCAGATTCTTTACCACTACTGCCACCTGGGAAGCCCATATTAAAGTCCACATGATATATTTAAAAAATTCAATTTTAGAATCAGTTAGGCCGAAAACGGGGTATCTCATGTGGTATTAGTGGTAAAGAAGCCACTGTCGATGCAGGGGATGCAAGAGACTTGGGGTTGACCCCCGGGTCGGGGAGATCACCCAGAGGAGGAAAGGCAACCCATTTCAGTATTCCTGCCTGGAAAACTTCCATGGACAGAGAAGCCTGGCAGACTGTAGTCCACCGGGTCCCGAAGAATGAGACACCACTGAACACACACACCACACACACACACTCACACACACACACAGAGGCCAGGAAATCCCAGCCTAACAGTATTTAGTATTTATGAGACTTAGATATTTTATCTAAAAAATGAAAATTAAAAACANTCTATTAGCTTTCTCTTTGAATTCCTTTTCTTAATTAGGGAAAATGCTGAGTATCTTCAGATGAAACAATGCAGGTCATCAAATAAATATTTCAGAGCTATACAGAGTAGAGACTGTTTTCAGACTGGGTGATACAGATAGGAAAGTCTTATGAAAGATGAAATATATGACTCTCATCTTGGAGTTAGAAGTATCTGGACATTAGTGATGAGTAATGTACACAAAAGAAACCGCTCATGTTATAAACTTTCTGGCTTTAAATAATGTGACAAATATTAAGAAATTTGTCAAACTATTGAGGTTAAATTTTAGATTTGTTTCTGTTCTTGAACTAATACAAAATAAGTGAAGAAATTATATTGATCATAGAAATTTAAAGACGTTGTAAAAATATTTTTTTCCCCAATGTGAGGATCTGAAAATGTGATTTTAATTATTCTGACCTTAAGAGCATTGAAAAGTTAATGCACTCTTTCCAGAAAATTTTTGAGCAAATACAGCTAAAATATGATTAATATATTTGTCAATTGAATTCAAAGAAACAGCTAACAAATGAAAACAAAGGTTAGTATATACAAGTATTTTTATCGTGTTGCTTTTCAGTCACCCAGTAGTGTCCAACTCTTTGCTACTCCATGCACTGCATCATGCCTTTCCCTCACCAACTCCCAAAGTTTGCCCAAGTTCACTTCCATTGCATCAGTGATGCTGTCCAGCCATCTCATCCTCTGATGCCCCCATAAATGATGATGATAAAATCTGTGTTTTACCTAATCGCATAAAGGAAGTAAGCATAGTATTTACAATACCAAAATTGCTTATTTTTTACACAACAGGATTTTATTAAAGAAACTTTAAATTTTCTTTTTTTAATAAATAAATTTGACTTTGCATACTTACTTGAGGTTTGTGTGGGCTTTCCTCATGCCTCAAATGGTAAAGAATTTGCCTGCAAAGCTGTAGATTCAGGTTTGATTTCTGGGTCGGGAAGATCGACTAACCACTCCAGTATTCTTGACTGGAGAATCCCATGGACAGAGAAGCCTGGAGGGCCACAGTCCATGGGGTCACAAGGAGTCAGACACGACTGAGTACTAACCACTTTTACCTCATTTGATTTATTTGAGATATGTGTATATTTTCTGATATAAAAAATTTACTGCACAATATTAAAAAAAATAAAATACCCACCAAGGATGACATCTTAATCTTTATTCATGTTTTACCTTAAAGAACAAAGTAGCCATTTGTGAGAATCACCTTTGCTTTCAACGTACATTAATATAAATCTTATTTGTTCCTTTTGTGTTGGCTAATGAGGAAGAAATAAACTCTCCAGTTGGATTGAAGCTCTAAAAAGGCACTTGAACTCACATTTAGATAAAACTTACAAATTGTCACTCTATCGTACACTTCCCCCAATATCTACAAAGTTATTGTGAAGTGTAACACTGAAGTCAAGATGGGGAGGAACTCTCAAGTTATTTCAAAAAAAACCTGAAAACTATTTTAAGGGAAGTAATAAAACAAACCAGAAGTTAACTATCAACCTTCTAATGACTGATACTTTTTAGAGGAAAATACAAAGGCCATGTATACATCATGCATTGCTTGCTGCTGATACTGCTAAGTCACTTCAGTCGTGTCCAACTCTGTACGACCCCATAGATGGCAACCTACCAGGCTCCCCCATCCCTGGGGGAGTCCTGGAGTGGGATGCCATCTGTACTGCTTATTATAACATTTAAAAATTTTCTTACCTGAAGTTTCCAACCAGAAACCACTCATTTGATTAGGAAGAAGTTGAATAGATAAATGTTAGTTGGGTAACCACAAATACGAGAACTATGATCTTAAGTAGAGAAAAGATTATACAGATCATTTTACTCTTTGCATTCCCCACCCATTACATTATAAAGCAGATTCAGTTCAGTTCAGTTCAGTCGCTCAGTCATGTTCAATTCTTTGCGGTCCCATGAATTGCAGCACACCAGGCCTCCCTGTCCATCACCAAAGCAGATTAGCCTTTTGTTAAATGTGTATTCTTTCCTTGGTTCCCTGGAAACTATTTGTTTTTGTTTTGTTTTTTCATTTTTTTCACTCTTCAATCCCTATATTGCCCTTCTCCTTTTCTCTTGCTGCTGGTAACCACTAGTTTGTTTTCTATATCTGTGAGTCTGCTTCTTTTGTGTTTCATTCACAAGTTTGTTGTATTTTTTAGATTCCACATATAGAGGGTATCATACAGTATTTGTCTTTCTCTGTCTGACTTATTTCACTTGACATAATGCCCTCCAACTTCATGTATGTTGCTGCAAATTGCAAAACTTCATTTTTTTTGTGCATGTGTGCTAAGTCATTTCAGTCATGCCTGACGCTTTATGACCCCATGATGTGTATCCTGCCAGGCTCCTCTGTCAGTAGGATTCTCCAAGCATGAACACTGGAGTGAGCTGCTATTTTCTTCTCCATTTTGTATGCCCAAACACTATTCCATTGTCTGTATAGGTCACATCTTCTTTATTCATTCATCTGAGTTAGACACTTAGATTGATTTCATATCTTGGCAATTTTAAATAACGCTGCTATGAACTTTGGATTGTGCATATCTTTTGGGGATATATGCCTAGGAGTAGAATTGCTGGTTTATATGGTAATTTTATTTTTAGTATTTTGAGAAACCTCCATATTACTTTCTCTAGTTGCTGTATCAATTCCCACCAGCAGTGTACAAGGGTTTCCTTTCACCTCCTTCCTTGTCAACATTTGTTATTTGTGTTCTTTTTGGTGATAGCCTTCTTTCAGGTGTAAGGTAATTAATATCTCATTGTGATTTGGATTTCTTTAAAATTAATGACGTTCAGTATATTTTCATGTGCCTGTTGGCCATCTGCATTTCCACTTTGGAAATATGTTTATTCAGTTCTTCCTCCCATTTTTTAATCAAGTTACAACCAGTCTTTTTTATAAAATATACTTTTATTAGATTTGATGCAAATAATTTAACATTTATTGAGCATTTCCAGTATGCCATGTGTCATTCTAAGTACTTTACATACCTTAACTCATTTAATTCTTACAATCTTTTGATGAAGGTAATGTTATTATTTGTTTTCAGATAAAAATTCCAAGGCATAGGAAAGTGTGTTATTTGCTCACTATCATTCAGAGATGTAATAACACAGCCAGGATTTGAATATAGGTCATCTGACTACAGAAACTAAGTGCTTAATCATAATGTGAACAAAGGGTAATTTTCCAAAAAAAGAAACAAAAAATGTTTGTCTTTTTTATGCCTTGTGAATTTTGAGTGCAACAATAAATATTGTTTTTATTGCCAGAATGAGATGACATCTATCTATTGTTGATAAATAATGGAAATGTGAATTGTTAATAAAAATATCTTAATTAATATATTAGCAATATATTCTAAAAACACTGAAAAAATATGTTACAGTTAAGTCAGGTTTGTAGCTGAAAAGATTCACTGAAAGGAAACACATTAATATTATGTATCTAGTACTAGAGCTAAGGAGAAATTTATATAATTATCTCTCTACAAAAAAAAGCACTTGATGAAATGTGAAACTCAATTCTGACTTACAAACAATATGTTTAGTAAAAGAGAAATTAATTAATATTTTTTAACATGACTCAGAAGCCAGCAGCTTAATTTATGAGGAAATTTTGAATGTATAATAGCAATCCACTCCAATATTCTTGCCTGGAGAATCCCATGGACAGACAAACCTGGTGGGCAACAGTTCATAGNCCACTCCAATATTCTTGCCTGGAGAATCCCATGGACAGACAACCTGGTGGGCAACAGTTCATAGGGTCGCACAGAATCGGAAACGACTGAAGCGACTTAGCATAGCATAGCATACTACATTGTCTTTATCCATTCATTTGTTGATAAACACTTAGGTTGCTTCCATATTTTGACTGTTCTGAATACTCTTGCAATAAACATGGGAGTACAAATGTCTCTTTGATATTCTAATTTTAATTCTTTGGGATGTATACCTAGGAGTGATGTTGCTGAATCACAAGATTGCTCTGTTTTTAATTTTTGAGGACTCTCCATACTATTTTCCATAGCTGCTGCAACATTTTGCACTAATAGCAATGGTGTACAAGAGATCGCTTTTCTCCACAGCCTTGTCAACACTTATTTGTTGTTGTTAGGTTGTAAAAATTTTTTTATTGTAGCCATTGTAACAGGTATGAGGTGATACCTCATTTTAGTTTTGACTTGCATTTTATGTCTTCTTCAAATTCTGAGTCTCCTTTCTTTTCCATTTTCAGACTCTGACTCTGAGTACATAAGTACTAAATATTGAATAAAAAGAGATTGTTGCCCATTTAATAGAATTAATTAATATTGCTTGAGATTTGGAGAGTGGAATAATAAAAAATAGTCAATGGAAAATTGAAATCATGGACTTAAAATGAAAAGTATAGAAAAGATTAAAACTCAGCAGACAAAATTCTTTCTTTAATTCACTGTTTTCATATAATGAACCACCTGTTTTGCTTTTCTATTGCCTTCAGATAGCACTCTTAAATGTAAGCATATATATCTGCCAGCATAATATATTTAATTTCTTCCCTTTTGTGACATTAAAAACATGTTTCCTCAGCTATATATCCTATTTAAAAAAAACACCCTTGTTTTGTCCTATAATATGTAACTCTAAGAAATGACAGCCCTGGAGAAACAGTGAAGCAGTGTATTGGAAAACATAATATTAAATAAGCAATAGATGTTGTACTGTTGTTTAGTCGCTAAGTAGTGTCCGATACTTTTGTGACCCTGTGGATTGTAGCCCACTAGGCTCCTCTGTCCACGAGGTTTCCCAGGACAATACCAGAGTGGGTTGCCATTTCCTTCTCCAGGGAATCAACTTAATAGCAAGTGTTTAATGTATCAAATTCAAAATTTATATCTAGGAGAACAAAACCCCCAAATATTTGAAAGAGTACAAAAATCTCGGCACTCATCAAGGTAAACTCACAATAAAAAGTTAAGAGACATTAAATAAACTACAAATATCTGACTTTTAACAAGATATGTATCTCATTCATAGAGTCACAGTAATGACACGGAGAATAAAATTAGTTGACAAGGACTTAGAAAGCTATTACAAATAGCTTATCATCAAAATGATAGAAGAAAGCTTAAGTACATGAGAGAAATAAGAAAGAGATCCATATCAAATTTCCAGATATGAAGACTGTCATCTAATAGTAACAATATATTGACAAGATTAACAGAAAACAAGGAATAGCACAGGAAAAGAAACTGATGAACTTGAAGATACAGTAATAGAAGGTACACAAAATGAAACGCAGAGAAAATTAACCAACCTTCCCCTTAAAAGGAAAAAGAAAATGAACAAGCAGCCTACCAAATGTGTAATTAGAGTCCTTGATGGAAGGACTATAGGTAGAATCAAGTACTGAGAGACATAATAGCTAAACTATTTCCAAATGTAATGAATT
>SJYQ01005611.1:563938-580365 GCA_006410935.1 Redunca redunca | reverse complement strand
TCCTTAAACTTTCCCAGGAATAGCGTCTTTTCCAATAAGTCAGCTCTTTGCATCAGGTGGCCAGAGTATGGACGTTTCAGCTTCAACAACTGTCCTTCCAGTGAACATTCAGGGCTGATTTCCTTTAAAATTGACTGATTTGATCTCCTTGTAGTCCAAGGGACTCCAGAGAGTCTTCTCTGGCCTCAAAATTCAAAAGCATCAATTCTTTGGCACTCAGCCTTCTTAATGGTCCAACGTTCACATCCATATGTGACTACTGGAAAAACTATAGCTTTGACTAGATGGTCTTTTTTCAGCAGTGATGTCTCTGCTTTTTAATATGCTATCTAGGTTTGTCATAGCTTTCCTTCCAAGGAGCAAGAATGTTTTAATTTGATGGCGGCAGTTACTGTCCACAGTGATTTTGGAACCCCCCAAAATAAAATCTGTCACTGTTTCCACTTTTTCCTATTTTATTTGCCATTAAGTGATGGGACCATATGCCATGATCTTAGTTTTCTGAATAGTTAGTCTTAAGCCAGCTTTTTCACTCTCCTCTTTCACTTTCATTAGGAGACTCTTGAAAGTCCCTTGGACTGCAAGGAGATCCAACCAGTCCGTTCTAAAGATCAGTCCTGGGTGTTCTTTGGAAGGAATGATCCTAAAGCTGAAACTCCAGTACTTTGGCCACCTCATGCGAAGAGCTGACTCATTGGAAAAGACTCTGATGCTGGGAGGGATTGGGGACAGGAGGAGAAGGGGACAACAGAGGATGAGATGGCTGGATGGCATCACCGACTCGATGGACGTGAGTTTGAGTGAACCCTGGGAGTTGATGATGGACAGGGAGGCCTGGCATGCTGTAGTTCATGGGGTCACAAAGAGTCGGACACGACTGAGCAACTGAACTAAACGAAATTTAATTTTTACTCCATCAACAAAATAATGAAAAACCTAGTAATCTGTATTCATCATGTGTTATGAGCTACTATCCACTTGGGGGCAGCATATCCTAAAGTCAAATAAACTACTTGAAAAAGAAGCCATTCATGAGATTTGGCTTTAACTTGTCTTAACATTCATATCTTTCGAATAATGTATATTTGTATACTATAGGTTTGATTGCACTTTTGTAAAAAGTTAGTTGTTCAGTTCAGTTTCCTAGTCGTGTCTGACTTTGCGACCCCATGGACTGCAGCATGCCAGGCTTTCCTGCCCATCACCAATTATTGGAGCTTACTCAAACTCATCTAAAGAGTCGGTGATGCCATCCAACCACCTCATTCTCTGTCATCCCCTTCTCTTCCTGCCTTCAATCTTTCCTAGCATCAGGGTCTTTTCCATTGAGTCAGTTCTTTGTATCAGGTGGTCAAAGTATTGGAATTTCAGCCTCAGCATCAGTGCTTCCAATGAATATTCAAGACTGATTTCCTTTAGGATGGACTGGTTGGGTCTCCTTGCACTCCAAGGAACTCTCAAGAGTCTTTTCCAACACCACAGTTCAAAAACATCAGTTCTTCGGCACTCAGCTTTCTTCATACTCCAACTCTCACATCCATACTCACATCACACGAGTTTGTTGTTGAATCCTTACACAAGTTCTGAGACCTTTATTTTGTAAGTGAAGAAAACATCAGATTGTTACTGAACCAGGTTTGTTTGTGTAACATCCAGCAAGCCAAATGCTCAGACACGGAAGTACGCAGCAGAAAAAGGACTGTATTCTTGAGGCTGTCATTCAAGAAGATGGTAGAGCAAATCTCAGATGAGCCTCCTCCAAGGCTAGACTCTCAGGATTTTTATGGGATAGAGAGGCATGGTGTTCGGAGGTGCAGGGGAAGGTGATTGGAGGCAGGAAAAAGTTAAGGTAATAGCTGCTCTGCACGGACTTATCTGAGTTACATGCTTCTTCATTGGAGGCTTGATCAAAAAACGACGGGATTAGCATGTTCTCGGGTGGAGTTTTTGGCCCTTTAACATCAAAAGATCATCAGACACTCACATGGGCCCAAATGAATTGTCAGTGGTCTCAACCAAGTCGAAGTGGGCAAGACTGATTCCATGTTCCAGAAAAACAACGTGAAAGACAGTCACTATAGTGACCCGTGCATCAGAGGTGTTATTTATTACTATAAGAGGCATTAAAGGAACCTTGTAATGTATTGTCTATGCTATGTGAAGCTTACAGGTTATGCAATTTTTAAGAACAATTAAAACAAGCTGGGTCAGAGAAAGAAAGTCACAGCATATTATTTTCTAAGCAAGTTATAGTTTAAGAGATTAACTGATGACTATCTACTTTCAAGAGTAGTTGAGAATTTCCTGACAATTGAAAGCTGGAATTACATCTCATTTCCAACAGCTACATATTTCTTCATTCCACTACATTTTGACTACAAAATAATACTTAGAAAATCATGTCCAAAACTTCTATAGTTAGAGATGCAGCCTATACAGAAAGCAGTTTGTAAGGGAAATTTAGATTTAGAAACAATTACTTTAAAAAAAAAATCCAAAGAAATTCCAAGGTGTCATTGCCCTTTTTTCTCTAGATGTTTCTTATGCATACTAAAGTCTGAAAAATCACTGGACTAGGTACACATAGCAAATAATTAAAAAAATAAATAGCATTTTATAGAATTTGATGAGGAGAGAATTGATTCTTATTCCTAAAATTCAGAAAACAAACTTTATAATAAGAAACATAACCATAAATTTTCACTTTTAATTTGGAGAACAAGTATTTATTGGAATATTGGAAATGACGCTCACGATTTATGTTGATCTAANATAACCATAAATTTTCACTTTTAATTTGGAGAACAAGTATTTATTGGAATATTGGAAATGATGCTCACGATTTATGTTGATCTAATTTAACCTTGCTATGAGCAACTTTGGAAATGAATTCCATAACTACTGTTTTTTTTAGTCACTTTCAAAACTTGTATGCTTTTGTCTATGGAGGGATAAGAGAAGCGGTTAAAAAAGAATACTGAGAGACAGGAAGGGAATAAATATTTTGCCTGAATATAAAATCTTATTTTTAAGTGTAATAAAGTGTTTTATTTCATGTAGTTCTAGTGATTAATATAGAAATGATTTAACTATACTTAGAGAAAACATCTGAAGAAGGCAATGGCATCCCACTCTAGTACTCTTGCCTGGAAAATCCCATGGGCAGAGGAGCCTGATAAGCTGTAGTCCATGGGGTCGCACAGAGTCGGACACGACTGAGCGACTTCCCACTCACTTTTCATTTTCATGCATTGGAGAAGGAAATGGCAACCCACTCCAGTGTTCTTGCCAGGAGAATCCCAGGGACGGGGGAGCCTGGTGGGCTGCCATCTCTGGGGTCGCACAGAGTCGAACACGACTGAAGCGACTTAGCAGCAGAGAAAACATGAAAATAAGTAGAAAATATATGTGTATGAATAATATATGTGTGCTGTGCTGTGCTTAGTCTCTCAGTTGTGTCTGACCCTTTGTGACCCTGATGGTCTGTAGCCTGCCAGGCTCCTCTGTTCATGGGAATTCTCCAGGCAAGAATACTGGAGTGGGTTGCCATGCCCTCCTCCAAGGGATGTCCCCAACCCAGGGATCAAACCCATGTCTCCCACATTGCAGGTAGATTCTTTACTGTCTGCGACACCAGGAAAGTCCTAAATAATATATAAATATATAAAAATATATATAGTGACCGAACAAATAGACAACTAAAATGAAATTAATTTTTAAATCATTTCCTTTAAAGGGTTTGGAAGGACTTGTTTTTGCTTCCTACTTTCATGCCAGTTCCTTGTTTTTTCAAAAGATGGTGCTTTAAATTGATCTGCATTTATCTATTGAAAGATAAGATGTCTTTGGTGCATTTTGAAATAACTTGAAGTTTAGCCAAACCCTGTTTTGCGGTAACTTGCCAGTTCACACTAGCACCTTTGTCAGTGGCTTTCTGATCACTTGTTATTTGTCATGAGAACAAGTGTACAGGAAGTGATCTAGAGAAAAATACATCTATTTTTCTCTCAAAGCCAGGAACAAAATCCTTCTTAGTTTCCTGTACATATTGAAGCAACAACACTCTAGTAACAATTCCCATAAACATGATAGTGTAGCAAAAACATGAGAACATGTTGAATCATTGTGCTTGATTCATCAGGACTAAGGCCCGTTTATTTTTTCCTCTTCTATTTTTTGTTTTCTTCTTACAATTTGGAATTTTATAATTTAAAAGAAATGATGAAATCTATAGAAACTATTCTTTACCATCTGAATCATCAGGGAATCCCAATATGTGTTAAATTTGTAAAAATACAGATGAATGTAAAACTCTAAAAATTTGGGTTTTAATGGCTAAATTGCTATGCATAGTATATCATTATGTATATTTTTGTTCATGATTATGCATATAAATCGGATTGTTTAATTATCTTAAATACATTTTAAGTAGCACTCTCAGAGTGCTTCCCCATAGCTCAGCAATAAGAGTTCACCTGCAATGTGGCAGAAGTAGGAGATAAGAGTTCAGTCCCTGGGCCAGGAAGATCCCCTGAAGGAGGGCATGGCCGCCCACTCCAGGATGCTTGCCTGAAAAATCCTATGGACAAAGGAGCCTGACAAGCTACAGCCCATGGGATCACAAAGAATTGGACAATACTGAAGTGACCTCACAGCACAGCCCTCTCAGAAAATACATTTGTTCTATTTATTTGAATTATCTGTGGGAAAAAACATTTTCTATTATTTAGAGTCTTGCTGTTTAGTCTCTAAGTTATGTACTACACTTTACGACCCCATGCACTGTAGCCATGGTTCCTCTGTCCCCATGTTCCTCTGTCTATGGGGTTCTCCCAGGCAAGAAATCTGGAGTGTGCTGCCATTTCCTTCTCCAGCGGAACTTCCTGACCCTGGGATTCAACCTGCATCTTCTGCTTGGCAGGTGGCTTCTTGACTGCTGAGCCACCAGGGAAGTCCTATTTGGAGTCTAAGATATAGTAAAATCCATGGAGAAGTCAGAATTAAGGAGATTTGTTGCATGAACTTGTTTTCTTTCTCCACCCTCCCCCCAATTGTGATTTTTGTTTCTATTTGTACTTATCTAGTTAATCTTGAAACATTTCTTTAGCATTGAGAATCTTGTCCTTTATGATGGTGGTAAGGATTCATATAGTCCTCACACATCTATAGCTATGTGGTTTTGTGTTCAACGGAACCTAACCTGACTTTAGAAACTGAATTATTAGGAGAACATTTAGAACCAGAAGGAGTCTTCAAAATAATCTAGTTCATCGCCCTTTTTGATGTCATAAAAAGTATACATTTGGACTTTGTCCCTGGTTGCTGACACAGGGCTCCAAATAACGCTTGGGATTCTCACAGTGTTAAGAATAGCTTCTTATTCTTAATGAGCCTCTTTGGACCACACCTGAGTTTGTTATTTATGAGGTGATTCTTGGTGGTTGTGGGGGGCGGGGATGGCGCACTTAGATAGCTTCATTATGGGGCTGGTTTCCAGAAGAAATAACAACCACCTGATTAGAGGATTAGAATTTTTGCTCCCACCTCACCCTCTCTGGAGAAGAAAAAAAGCTGGAGACTGAGTTTAATTACTGATGACTAGTGATTTAATTAATCATGTCTGTGTGGTAGAACTTTGATAAAAACTTTGAAGCAACAAGGTGGGGGAACTTCCGGGTCGGTAATCACACTGATATACTGGGAGGGTGGTGTACTCAGTAAGAACGTGGAAGCTCTGCACACCCTCACTCTCATCCCCAATTCCTTGTTCTATGTGGCAATTCCACTTGGTTGTCCCTGGGCTGTAGACTTTATAATGAAACTGTAATTGTCAGTAGAGTGCTTTCCCGAGTCTTAAAAGTGATTGTAGCAAATTTTTAAAACTGAGGGGTGTATTATGGGATTGCAGAAACACCCTGAATTTACAGCTGTACGGGCTGAAGTGTAACTAGCCTGGGGGCCCCATTTGTGGCTGGCATTTGAAATGAGGGTAGGCTTCTGGGACTGAGTCCTTAACTTGTGAGGTCAACTAACTCCTGAATTACCTCTATGAAGGTATATAGTTGAAGAAGTGAATTGAATTGTAGGGCATTCAGCTGATGCTAGAGAATTGCATGTTGTTGGAAAACCAACACCCTTTTTCTAGTTTTCTCAATAACAATGGGAAGTTTAAAACTATGGTGTGGTAATTGATATACTTAAAACCTTGCTGCAAACAGCAAGGGAAGGTGGTAAAACTGGCCAAGACTTCAAGCCTCCTGACTGAAAGCTCAGTGATCTTTGCATTATAGAACACTGCCCTTCTACTGCTTCTGCTCTGATTTCTCTTTTAATCAGCAGCTACTATCTCAGCTAAAGGGAGGAATCTGTGGCTTGCACTTCATCATTCCTTATCGCCATTAATAAGCGGTTTCCTGTCCCAGTTAAAAGATACAAAAACAAGTGTTGTGGCTTCATTTCTCACCTAAATTCATTGCCTGGGCACACCAGTGGCATTAGAGAGCATGCCACACCAGAAATATGAGACTTGAGTCATTTCTGCTCCTGACAATTTTTCCTTCCCGCTTTCAACCCCTCTCCCAACTCCTGGGTTTCACTGGAAAACATGGGGACTCCTGGTCCAAGGTTAACTGTAAATTGTTCTTTAGGCCTAAAAACTGTTTTTTTTTTTCTTTTTCCTTTAAATTGGATTAGCTTTCTCATTCAGATTTACAATATTACACATACTTGATCATGGAGAATCCCAGGGACGGAGGAGCCTGATGGGCTGCCGTCTATGGGGTCGCACAGAGTCGGACATGACTGAAATGACTTAGCAGCATGGCAACCATTAAGGACATGAAAATTATTTATGGAAAAATTTGGTAATTTTTCTTTTTCTCTTCTTAAATGTTATTATTCTCCCTTCCCCCAGCTAACATTAATCACTTGTTGTTTACCCTTCCTATTTCTACACTCCTACACATATATACCAACATATAGTTTAATATGTGTTCTTGTTTAGTCTCTAACTTGTGCCCAACTCTTTGTGACTCCATGGACTGCAGCTTGCCAGGCTCCTCTGTCCATATTTCCCGAGCAAGAATACTGGAGTGGGTTGCCATTTCCTTCTCCAGAGGATCTTCCTGACCCAGGGATTGAATTCACATCTCCTGCATTGGCAGATGGATTCTTTACTGCTAAGCCACCAGGGAAGCCCATGTATATGTGTACAAGTATGTATATGTATATGTATATGTGTATGTGTGTATATACATATGTATATACATATATATATACATAGTAATAGATACAATGTGCTGCTGCTGCTGCTAAGTCGCTTCAGTTGTGTCCGACTCTGTGCGACCCCATAGACAGCAGCCCACCAGGCTCCCCCGTCCCTGGGATTTGTCAGGCAAGAGTACTGGAGTGGGGTGCCACTGCCTTCTCCTATATACAATATAGCTATAATTTGTTGATTTTCTCTATAAAGTTTTAAATAAAGATATATTACATTATGCATTTTAATCTTGAGAAAGGAAAAAGTAACCCTAACAGCTAGCAGCTAGCTTAGCATTATCACCTTGACCACGTTTTTTGCTTAATACAAAAGATTTCACAGAACACCAGTATCAGGTGAAATCACTCCATAACCAGATAAGTGAGACAAAAGCAAGGTCACTCTGTAATTATGTCTAAGCTCAGACAAAAATGAGAGCACTGTGGAACCACAAAAGTAATTAAACATCCTTCTCTCTGCTAATATGAGGGACTGATATTTCTTTCCTAATGACAATTTTAGCCTCACTCTATCCCTCCCACCTTCTAGTTAACATATTAAGATATTTATCATCAAATTGTTCCCATTTTCTGATTGGTCCAATATTGGACAAATCCCAGCTTCCTTGAACCCTTCCCCAAATCAATAAAACAAGCTCAAATACTCTGTTGATTCAGTAAATGATAAATCTAACTTTTCTGACAGGTAGCCTTTAGCACACTATAGTTTGCTTTTTTAAAAAAATTATTGGGGTATAGTTAATTTACAGTGTGTTAATTTCAAGTATACAATACACTGATTCAGTTATACACACACATATATATACGTAAATATATATATATATATACATATATATGTATATATATTTTTACATTCTCTTCCCTTATAGGTTACTCCAAGGTACTGAGTATAGTTCCCTTTGCTATATAGTAGCTCCTTGTCGGTTACCTATTTTTAAAAATTATTTATTTATTTATGACTGTGCTGGGTCTTTGTTGTGGCACGGTCTTTTCTCTAGTTTCAGAGATTGGGGAGTATTCTTCGTTGTGGTGCATAGAATTCTCATTCTGGTAGCTTCTCTTGTGTAGAGCATGGGCTCTAAGATGTGTGGGCCTCAAGCAGTTGCAGCACATGGGCTTCCAGGCTCTAGAACACAGGTTTAATAGTTGTGGCAAACAGACAGTTACTGCTCCAAAGCATGTGGGATCCTCCTGGACCAGAGATTGAACCCATGTCCCCTGCATTGAAGGGCAGATTATTTACCACTGAGCCACCATGGAAGCCCTGGTTATCCATTCAATATGTAGTAGCTTGTATTTTTTAATCCCAAACTCCCAATTTATCCCTCTCCTCCCTTCCATTTTGGTGACCATAAGTTCATTTTCTATGTCTGTGAGTATAATTTTTGTTTTGTAAAAAAATCCATTTTTATCCTTTTTTTTCTGTTTTCCACAAATAGGTGACCTCATACAGTTTGTTTTTAAATTTACTACATATTATAAGCACCATCAAGGTTGATACAATTGACCTATTCTGTAGTATAGATTTACCACCAAATTCATACAGCTGTATAATAAAAATGCATCCTTTGTTACCACTACAAATAAAAACTGCTGCTTCTATTTCATTAGCAGAGATTTCAAAAAAATAGTGGGTTAAAAATATGGTAATTCAATTGTAATAACAGTTTCTGAGAAGGTTGTTATTATATTTCCACTACCAGCAGCATATGCTTTAATAATTTTTCTTGTCATTTTAATAGGTGATATTTACCGTCTTAGTAGGCAGTCTCCAATTAGTGTAGCTGGGCATCTTCTGTGTCCATTCATTCATTTTGTGCATATTATTTAGTATTGTTACTTACTATTCTAGATGCTGAAATCATAGTGTTGTACAATCAGATCAAGTCCCTTCTCTCATGGAGTTTACATTGTTTGGGTAAAAACAGTCTCTAAGAAAATAACAAAATTAATATATGATATGATAGATGGTGATAAATAATGTGGAGAAAAATAAAAGGTAGTTAAGAGGGAATGGATTGAGGACTATTAGATACTGTAGGGTAGTCAGAGAAGTCTCAAGAAGTTGATTGGCTGAAGAGGACAAGGGCCAAAGCATGAAAAATCATTGAGGAAACTATTGCAATTATCTAAGTAATAGGTATCCCAAATTTGGGAAAAGATAATAATGGAAGATGTGGTGAGAAGAGGTTGATTTTGGACATATTTTGGAGGCCAGTTTAGCTGCTCATTTGTGTCCAGCTCTTTGCAATCCCATGGATTGCAGCACGCCAGGCTTCCCTGTCCATCACCAATTCCCAGAGCTTGCTCAAACTCACGTTCATTGAGTCGATGATGCTATCCAACCATCTCATGCTCTGTGGTTCCCTTCTCCTCCTGCATTCAATCTTTCCCAGCATCAGGGTCTTTTCCAGTGAGGTATATCTTTGCATCAGTGGCCAAAATATTGGAGTTTCAGCTTCAGCCTCCGTCCTTCCAATGAACATTCAGGACTGATTTTTCCATTAGGATTGACAGGTTGGATCTCTTTGCAGTCCAAGAGCCTCTCAAGAGTCTTCTCCAACACCACAGTTCAAAAACATCAATTCCTTGGGAGCTCAGCTTTCTTTATGGTCCAACCTTCACATCCATACATGACTACTGGAAAAATCATAGCTTTCACCAGACGAACTTTGTCGGCAAAGTAATGTCTCTGTTTTTGAATATGCTGTCTAGGTTGGCCATAGCTTTTCTTCCAAGGAGCAAGTGTATTTTACTTTCATGGCTGCAGCCCCCATCTGCAGTGATTTGGGAGCCCAAGAAAAAAAAGTCTCTCACGGTTTCCATTGTTTCCCCATCTATTTGCCATGAAGAGATGGCACCAGATGCCATGATCTTAGTGTTTTGAATGTTGAGTTGGGTCTTTCACTCTCCTCTTTCACTTTCATCAAGAGGCTCTTTAGTATCTCTTCACTTTCTGCCATAAGGGTAGTGTCATCTGCATATCTGAGGTTATTGATATTTCTCCTGGCTGTCTTGATTCCAGCTTGTGCTTCATCCAGCCTGGCATTTTACATGATGTACTCTGCATATAAGTTAAATAAGCAGGGTGACAATATAGAGCCTTGGTGTACTCCTTTTCCAATTTGGAACCAGACCATTGTTCATGCAAATCGCAGAGAAAAGGAAGTTGGAAATGATTTTAAGATTATGTTGACATGATAGATTTGACATTTACTGAAATGAGAAAGGATGTGGTGGTGGGAACAGTTTTGGAGGTTGAAATAAAGAGCTCAATTTGGGACACATCATATTTGATATGCTTGTTAGAATCCAGGTACACCTATTGAGTACACTTTTAGTGACAGAAGTTTTGAGTTCAGATGAATAGTCCAGAATAGAAATGTAAACTTGAAAGTCATCAGCTTTCAGCTAATGTTTAAAGTAATGAAACTTGAAGAGCTCATCTGTGGTGTAATGTGAGTAGAAAAAAGGTCCTATAGCAAAGTCCTAGAAGCCTCCAATTTGTAGAGGTTGTCAATATGAGAGGAAAGTACAAAGGGAGACTAAGGGAGGATAGCTAGTGTGGTAAGAGGAGAACTAATTGGGAGTAATGCCCTCAAAGCCAAATAATTAACTGTGTCCAGTACTGATAAGAGCTTCCTCGGTGGCTCATATGGTAAAGAATCTGCTTGCAAAGAGGGAGACCCAGGTTTGACCCCTGAATCAAGAAGATCTACTAAAGATGGGAATGGCTACTCACTCCAGTATTCTTACCTGGGGAATTCTATGGATAAAGGAGACTGGTGGGCTATATTCCATAGGATTAAAGAGTTGATAATAAGCCAATTATGATTTGCCGTACAGTTTAGCAATATGGAGGTTTTCAGTGAACTTGGCAAGAGCAGATGGGTGAGGTGATGGAGGTGAGGGATTCACTACAGTAGATTTGAGGAGAGACTCTGGAGATTGTGAATATACTCAATACTTTCTAAGAATTTGCTGTAAAAGGGGCAGAGGAATGAAGTGACTGCTAGAAACTAATGTATGGCAAAGAGATTTTTGTATTTGTTTTTAACATGTAATAAATAACATTTATGAGAGGAAGGAATGATTGTGCAAGAAAAATGGAAATACTTGTGGACTGATATTGCAGAATCCAGAGGTTTACATGGGCATGGGATCTAGGAACTGGAAGGGTTGGCATTGTATGACAATGTGGACAGTACATCCACAGAGAAAGTGAGAGAGCCTAAGGGCTCAGGTACACACAAGCTGCTATACGCAAACTTGGGATGTTCTTTACTGACTGACTTTGTCAGAAATGGGGGTTGATATTGGGAGTTTGGGCTTCCCGGGTGGTGTTAGTGGTAAAGAACTCACCTGCCAATGCAGGAGATATAAGAGATGTGGGTTCAATCCCTGGGTCAGGAAGATCCCCTGGAGGAGGGCGTGACAACCCACTTCAGTATTCTTGTCTGGAGAATCCCATGGACCAAGTAGCCTGGCGGCCTACAGGCCATGGGGTTGCAAAAAGTCAGATACAACTGAAGTGACTTAGGACACATGCATTGGGAGTTGGAGAACAGCAGAGAAAGAATGCTGTAGTCTTCCAGAAGAAAGGAAACCAGAATGCTGTGTCAGCATAATCATGCTTATGAATGTAAATGATACTATTCAGCATGATTGTGTGGATTTCTCCAGTCAGCGTTCACTGCCATGACTGCACTTTGGTCAGACCATCATGAGGGTGGGGTAGAGGAGCCAATGAACGTACGATTGATACAGAAGCGTGATTCATGTAGTGTATCATAAAATCTCTGCTGGGTGAAGAGGTAAATAAGGATAAAGAGAAAAAGAGTGACAGTGACGAGTGGCAAAATCAATGGATTGTTTTTCCCAATGAAACTTTGTTGGAATTGTAATACCTGAAATAATGAGTTAAATGATCATTCTGATATTTCCTTCTGAAAAAATTTCTATTCACAATCTTCGCATATTTTAAAGATTGTCTTTTCAATTTTTGTATTTTGAGTAAGTGTATCTTCTCACTCATATGTGTTACAAATATTTTTACTAATGCACTGTATTTACCTTTCCTATTTTAAGAATACTATGCAGCCATTTTTCAGGCATATTAACATTGTGTATATTTTACTATTTTTTCAATAGTTTCTGTTCAGCACTGTTTCAGTCTCATTTCATATTATTTGGAGAACATTATTTTGTTTGTTCAGTTCAGTTCAGTCACTCAGTCGTGTCCAACTCTTTGCGACCCCATGAACCGCAGCACGCCAAGCTTCCCTGTCCATAACAAACTCCCAGAACTTACCCAAACCCATGTCCATTGAGTCGGTGATGCCATCCAACCATCTCATCCTCTGTTATCCCCTCTCCTCCTGCCCTCAATCTTTCCCAGCATGAGGGACTTTTCAAATGAGTCAGCTCTTCACATCAGATGGCCAAAGTATTGGAGCTGCAGCTTCAACATCGGTCCCTACAATGAACACCCAGGACCGATCTCCTTTAGGATGGACTGGTTGGATCTCCTTGCAGTCCAAGCAACTCTCTAGAATCTTCTCCAATATCACAGTTCAAAAGTATCAATTCTTTGGTGCTCAGCTTTCTTTATACTCCAACTCTCACATTCATACATGACCACTGGAAAAACCATAGCCTTGACTAGAAGGACCTTTTTTGGCAAAATAATGTCTCTGTTTTTTAATATGCTGTTTAGGTTGGTCATAACTTTCCTTCCAAGGAGTAAACATCTTTTAATTTCAGGGCTGCAATCACCATCCACAGTGATTTTGGAGTCCAAAATAATAAAGTCAGCCACTGTTTTCCCCATCTATTTGCCATGAGGTGATGGGACCGGATGCCATGATCTTAGTTTTTGAATGTTGAGCTTTAAGCCAACTTTTTCACTCTCCTCTTTCACTTTCATCAAGAGGTTCTTTAGTTCTTCTTCACTTTCTGCTTTAAGGGTGGTGTCATCTGCATATCTGAGGATATTGATATTTCTCCCAGCAATCTTGACTCTGGCTTGTGCTTCTTCCAGCCCAGCATTTCTCATGATGTACTCTGCATATAAGTTAAATAAGCAGGGTGACAATATACAACCTTGACATACTCCTTTTCCTATTTGGAACAAGTCTGTTGTTCCATGTCTAGTTCTAACTGTTGCTTCCTGACTTGCATACAGGTTTCTCAAGAGGCAGGTCAAGTGGTCTGGTATGCCCATCTCTTTCAGAATTTTCCAGTTTCTTGTGATCCACACAGTCAAAGGCTTTGGCATAGTCAGTAAACCAGAAATAGATATTTTTCTGGAACTCTGCTTTTTCGATGAGCCAGCAGATGTTGGCAGTTTGATCTCTGGATCCTGTGCCTTTTCTAAAACCAGCTTGAACATCTGAAAGCTCACGGTTCACGTATTGCTGAAGCCTGGCTTGAAGGTTTTTGAGCATTACTATACTAGCATGTGGGGAGAAGGCAATGGCACCCCACTCCAGTACTCTTGCTTGGAATATCCCATGGATGGAGGAGCCTGGTGGGCTTCCGTCTATGGGGTCGCACAGAGTCGGACACGACTAAGTGACTTCCCTTTCACTTTCATGCATTGGAGAAGGAAATGGCAACCCACTCCAGTGTTCTTGCCTGGAGAATCCCAGGGACAGGGGAGCCTTGTGGGCTGCCGTCTCTGGGGTTGCACAGAGTCGGGCACGACTGAAGCAACTTAGCATAACATACTAGCATGTGAGATGGATGCAATTGTGCAGTCGTTTGAGCATTCTTTGGCATTGCCTTTCTTTGGGATTGGAAAGAAAATTGACCTTTTCCAGTCCTGTGGCCACTGCTTGACTTTTCCAAATTTCCTGGCATATTGAGTGTAACACTTTAACAGCATCATCTTTCAGGATTTGAAATAGCACAACTGGAATTCCATCACCTCCACTAGCTTTGATCATAGACATGCTTCCTAAGGCCCACTTGACTTCACATTCCAGGATGTCTGGCTCTAGGTGAACGATCACATTGTCATGATTATCTGAGTCATGAAAATCTTTTTTGTATAGTTCTTCTGGGTATTCTTGCCACCTCTTTTTAATATCTTCTGCTTCTGTTGGGTCCCTACCATTTCTGTCCTTTATTGTGCCCATCTTTGCATGAACTCTTCCCTTGGTATTTCTCATTTTTTTGAAGAGATCTCTTGTTTTTCCCATTCTATTGTTTTCCTCTGTTTCTTTGCACTGATTGCTGAGGAAGGCTTTCTCATCTCTCCTTGCNTTTTTTTTTTTTTTTTAATTTATTCTTTTTTTAAAAATTTATTTTATTTATTCGATTATTTGTACAGGAGATGGGAATTTTCTTTGTAAACACTTCTAATAATTCTTTCAAAGATGTAAATGAATAGAATACTATTTGAACTGCTAAATGTTCCCCAAATATTTTACACTGGTTTTACTACATGAATAGTATTTTGACAGTAGATATGATTCTTAAGGTACAAACATTTATTTCTCTAAAACACTGTAGACATTATAGTTTCCAGTGTTACAGATGAGGAAGCCAGTAGCGATCTGATTATTCTCCCTTTGAAATAAAATCAACTAATTTATTCTATCTGACAGAACATAAAGTTTTTTTCTTCAAATTCTGAAATCTTCCCAGAGTGAGCATTTTGTTTCTCAAATCCTACTTTGAATTTATTGTATATTTTCCATCAATTTCAATTGATTCATCACAGCAAAACTTTTTTAATCAATTTTTGATTATTGGTTTCATTTCCTCATTTTCTTCTGTTTTTCTGAATCTCTTATTGTCCTTTACAGAGTGCTCTGATATGTCCTGCACTTCTCTAACCCCTTAACTTGACATATTTTTCAACTTTTGGTATTTTTCTTTATCAAACAGTTCTTTTGTTTAACCTTAAACGTAAATCAGTTTCATGAGTATTTATTTATGTTTCAGTATTTGTAGTTCAACTGATAAAGAATCTGCCTGCAATGTGGGAAACCTGGGTTCAATCCCTGGGTTGGGAAGATTCCCCTGGAAAAGGGAAAAGCTACCCATTCCGGTATTCTGGCCTGGAGGATTCCATGGACTGTATAGTCCATGGAGTTGCAAGGAGTCGGACACGACTGAGTGATTTCTACTTTCATTTTCATTGAATATTTTAATTTGGAAAGTATGATTTTTTAAAATTATTCTTTGTTACAGTTCTAAGAATTTTTAAATGTTGTTTTAAATTTTCCCCTTTTTTCATTAATTCTCTTAAGTAGGATTTTCCTATTTTGTTGTTTCTCTTAGTATTATGTAAATAAGATCTTTTTGTTGGTGTACTTTGGACTTTCCAGGTGACTCTAATGGTAAAGAATCTACCTGCCAATACAGGAGACACGAAAGACATGGATTGAGTCCTTGGATCTGGAAGATCCCTTGAAAGAGAAAATGCCACCCTACTCCAATATTCATGCCTAGAAAACTTCCATGGACAGAGGAGCTTTTTGGACAACAGTCCATGGGGCCACTAAGAGTCCAACACAACTGAGCATGTTGGTGTACTTAATGTGACCTTCCAGATGTGCAAGCTAGATTTAGAAAAGGCAGAGGAACCAACGATCATATTGCCAACATCTGGTGGATCATTGAAAAAGCAACAGAGTTCCAGAAAACATGTACTTCTGCTTTATTGACTATGCCAAAGCCTTTGACAGTGGGGATCACAACAAACTGTGGAAAATTCTGAAAGATGGGAATACCAGAACACCTGACCTGCCTCCTGAGAAATCTGTATGCAGGTCAGGATGCAACAGTTAGAACTGGACATGGAACAGCAGACTGGTTCCAAATTGGGAAAGGAGTACATCAAGGCTGTATATTGTCAACCTGTGTATTTAACTTATATGCAGAGTACATCATTTGAAATGCCAGGATGGATGAAGCACAAGCTGGAATCAAGATTGGGAGAAATATCAATAACTTCAGATATCCAGATGACACCACCATTATGGCAGAAAGCAAACAAGAACTGAAGAGCCTCTTGATGAAAGTGAAAGAGGAGAGTGAAAAAGTTGGCTTAAAGCCCAACATTCGGAAAACTAAGATCATGGCATCTGGTTCCATCACTTCATGGCAAATAGTTGGGGAAACAATGGAAACAGTGAGAA
>SJYQ01005611.1:505053-563925 GCA_006410935.1 Redunca redunca | reverse complement strand
GGGGGGGGGGGGGCTCCAAAATCACTGGAGATGGTGACTTCAGCCAGAAAGTAAAAGACACTTGCTCCTTGGAAGAAAAGCTATGACCAACCTAGACAGCATATTAAAAAACAGAGACATTACTTTACCATCAAAGGTCTGTCTAGTCAAAGCTATGGTTTTTCCAGTAGTCATGTATGGATGTGAGAGTTGGACTATGAAGAAAGCTGAGTGTTGGAGAATTGATGCTTTTGAGCTGTGGTGTTGGAGAAGACTCTTGAGAGTCCCTTGGACTGCAAGGAGATCCAACCTGTCAATCCTAATGGAAATCAGTCCTGAATCTTCATTGGTGCTGAAGCTGAAGCTCCAATATTTTGGCTATCTGATGCGAAGAATTGACTTGTTGGAAAAGACCCTGATTCTGGGACAGATTGAAGGCAGGAGAAGGGGACAACAGAGAATGACATGGTTGGAGGCATCACCTACATGGTGAACTTGGGTTTCAGTAGGCTCTGGGAGTTGTTGATGGACAGGGAAGCCTGGCATGCTGCAGTACATGGGATCACAAAGAGCCAGACATGACTGAATGACTGAACTAAATTGAAGTGAATGTGACCTTCTGTATCACTGATCATGCTGTTCGTGATGCCAACTGTCTTGCTGTTCTCACTGTCCTCCTTGTTTGATGAACCCAGGGATCACAAGGTGCAAGCTATGAGGCTGGAAGGATACTGGAGGAGCCATTTGAACTGTAGGCACATTTATTCTCTCCTGGGTGCCACAGCAGCCACAGCAGTATTCTCTCCTGGCTGACATACCATCCCTAGCAGCAGACATGCTGTATTCTCTCCTCTCGTGGTTGACCCAATGGACACAGCCATGACACAGCAGTAAAATGCCACCGCTTTCTAGGTGGAGCTCACATAAACATACTGCTTACAACCTGTGACCCAGTGAGTACCTCGTGACATGCATGTGCAGTGGCTATAAGTGATCTCAGCTGTTACAAAATCATTATTTACAAAATGTGGGGAAAGAGTGAGAGGGCATGGGGTGAGAGAGCCTGACCACACCAACTTGGCTAATTTGCTCTTTCCTCACACCTTCCTTTATGATTAGAGTAAATATCCAAAAGTGTTATTTTGGATCAACTTACTCAAGATAATCAGGCTGCCTGTTTTCTTCAAATTCTCTAAATAAACTTTGATTAGTTCCAAAAATAGTTTGTATTCTAAATATTGCTGTAATTCCTATTTTCTACACTGCTTATTTCTTTCCAACCCCCATCAGTTCAGTGCAGTCGCTCAGTCATATCCGACTCTTTGCGACCCCATGAATTGCAGCATGCCAGACCGCTCTGTCCATCACCAACTCCCGGAGCTCACTCAAACTCATGTCCATAGAGTCAGTGATGCCATCCAGCCATCTCATCCTCTGTTGTCCCCTTCTCCTCCTGTCCCCAGTCCCTCCCAGCATCAGGGTCTTTTCAATGAGTCAAGTCTTCACATGAGGTGGCCAAAGTATTGGAGTTTCAGCCTCAGCATCAGTCCTTGCAATGAACACCCAGGACTGATCTCCTTTAGGATGGACTGGTTGGATCTCCTTACAGTCCAAGGGACTCTCAAGAGTCTTCTCCAACATGACAGGTCAAAAGCATCAATTCTTCAGTGCTCAGCTTTCTTCACAGTCCAGCTCTCACATCCATACATAACCACTGGAAAAATCATAGCCTTGACTAGACGGAATTTTGTTGGCAAAGTAATGTCTCTGCTTTTGAATATGCTATCTAGGTTGTTCGTAAATTTCCTTCCAAGGAGTAAGTGTCTTTTAATTTCATGGCTGTAATCACCATCTGCAGTGATTTTGGAACCCCCCAAAGTAAAGCCTGACACTGTTTTCACTGTTTCCCCATCTATCTGCCATGAAGTGATGGAACCAGATGCTATGATCTTAGTTTTCTGAACGTTGAGCTTTAAGCCAACTTTTTCATTCTCCTCTTTCACTTTCTTCAACAGGCTTTTTAGTTCCTCTTCACTTTCTGCCATAAGGGAGGTGTTATCTGCATATCTGAGGTTATTGATATTTCTCCAAGCAATCTTGATTCCAGCTTGTGCTTCTTCCTGCCCAACATTTCTCATGATGTACTCTGCATAGAAGTTAAATAAGCAGGGTGACAGTATACAGCCTTGACATACTCCTTTTCCTATTTGGAACCCGTCTGTTGTTCCATGTCCTGTGCTGTGGCAGCCTGGTACTCTCGGCCACCACCCCTGACCTTGGAAGCAGGGTAGCTCCTCTCGGCTGCTGTCCAAGGTAAGAGAAACCCAAGTAAGACCAGATGGCATGATGTGGAGAAATTTGAGGCAAGACCAGATGACCTTGTCGTTGTCACCTATCCCTAATCTGGTAAGTCTCTTTGTTATGTCAAAGTTGTTCCGTTTTCACCTAAAAAGGACAAATCCACCTTTTCTGTTAAATATTAATCCATTTCTCCCACATTCATTCTCTGTATTAAATAAAGACAGATTGTAAAATTCTGGTATATACACAGAAAATAGTGGCATATTATAGCTCTATTCTCTCCGTATAAGTTAAATAAGCAGGGTGACAATATACAGCCTTGACATATTCCTTTTCCTATTTGGAACCAGTCTGTTTATCCATGTCTAGTTCTATCTGTTGCTTCCTGACCTGCATACATGTTTCTCAAGAGGCAGGTCAGGTGGTCTGGTATTCCCATCTCTTTCAGAATTTTCCACAGTTTATTGTGATCCACAAAGTCAAAGACTTTGGCATAGTCAATAAAGCAGAAATAGATGTTTTTCTGGAACTCTCTTGTTTTTTCCATGATCCAGTGGATGTTGACAATTTGATCTCTGATTCCTCTGCCTTTTCTAAAACCAGCTTGAACATCTGGAAGTTCACGGTTCACGTATTGCTGAAGCCTGGCTTGGAGAATTTTGAGCCTTACTTTACTAGAGTGTGAGATGAGTGCAATTGTGCGGTAGTTTGAGCATTCTTTGGCATTGCCTTTTTTTGGGATTGGAACAAAAACTGACCTTTTCCAGTCCTGTGGCCACTGCTAAGTTTTCCAAATTTGCTGGTATATTTATTGCAGCACTTTCACAGCATCATCTTTCAGGATTTGAAATAGCTCAACTGGAATTCCATTACTTCCACTAGCTTTGTTCGTAGAGATGCTTGCTTCCTAAGGCCCTATTGACTTCACATTCCAGGATGTCTGGCTCTAGGTGAGTGAGCAACCCCCATATATTTTGCCTGTTTATTTATTTTAAAACTTTACCTAGTCTTGATTTTATCCTAGTTCTATTTCCTGTAGGTTTTGTGACTTTTATTTAATAACTAAATGAATGAATTATCCGATTTACAGTATTTAATTGCTTAGTCTCTCTCCTTGTAAAATGGAGCTAACAGTGGTAACTATTTAAAAGAAAATGTTTAAGATTAAATGAAATTATACAAGATCAGCCCATTGCTTGGCACAAAGAAAATAATCTATGTTCAGTTCAGTCACTCAGTTGTGTCCGACTCTTTGCGACCCCATGAATCGCAGCACGCCAGGCCTCCCTGTCCATCACCAACTCCCAGAGTTCACTCAGATTCATGTCCATCGAGTCAGTGATGCCATCCAGCCATCTCATCCTGTGCCGTCCCCTTCTCCTCCTGCCCCCAATCCCTCCCAGCATCAGAGTCTTTTCCAATGAGTCAACTCTTCGCATGAGGTGGCCAAAGTACTGGAGTTTCAGCTTCAGCACCATTCCTTCCAAAGAAATCCCAGGGTTGATCTCCTTCAGAATGGACTGGTTGGATCTCCTTGCAGTCCAAGGGACTCTCAAGAGTCTTCTCCAACACTAAAGCATCAATTCTTCAGTGCTCAGCCTTCTTCACAGTCCAACTCTCACATCCATACATGACTACTGGAAAAACCATAGCCTTGACTAGACAGACCTTAGTCGGCAAAGTAATGTCTCTGCTTTTGAATATGCTATCTAGATTGCTCATAACTTTTCTTCCAAGGAGTAAGCGTCTTTTAATTTCATGGCTGCAGTCACAATCTGCAGTGATTTTGGAGCCCAAAAAAATAAAGTTTACACTGTTTAGTTATTGTTTAATTTAAGATTTTAATAGCCATATCATACACAGTAAACACTTCATTCTAATCACCCCCTTTTTAACTCACTAAATTTTGTTGCTTCTGTCACCCCCCATCTTACTTATTTTGCGAAATCCTAACCATAGTTAAGTTCAACAGTTCATCTATTTTGTGCCTACACAAGTCTAGAGAATACAACACTATCATGGTACCTACCTGCTCTCACTTCAAATTGAAGCTCATGTCTATGAGCCCAGATATCTTTTTGTATTTTCTTATCTGTCACTATTATCTTCTATGAAATCATTTCATATTGCTCTTTCTTTCTTACTGTTTAATCTCCCTCTCTGGTCTTCCTTTTTGTTAAAATGTTTTAATCCACACTATTCAGATTATTCCCAGGTGGTGAATTGACAAAGAATTCACCTGCCAATTCAGGATACACAAGAGACTGAGGGTTTGATCCTTGGATCAAGAAGACCCATTGGAGGAGGAAATCGCAACCCGCTCCAGTATTCTTGCCTGGAAAATTTCATGGACAAAGGAGCCTGGCAAGCTAGAGTCCATAGAGTTGCAGAGTCGACCACAACTAAGCAAGTATTCTTGCAATTCTGATTATTCAGATATGCTAAATGGTACATCTAGTCAACTCAAACATGTTTCCAGTATATTTATATGGCTTTATGTGTAGTCTACTCAAGTTCAATTTTGTGAGAGCTTCGTGATAATCTAAAATGACTATACACATTAGTGCTATTTGTCAGCACTTTGAGTAAGACTTCTTATCCATCAAGGGATCAAACCAGACATACACATTATGGTTAAGGTTCTTACTCATCATCCTGGTAGCAGGTAAAGATGTCCAAGTTTATTCAGGATTCTCAAGGGACTGTTGAGAGTAGATATCAAGTCCAATCGCCTTGGACTAGGTTCTGGAGTACTAAAGAGATTCAGTTAAAATCAATTGTAAAAGTGAAAAGTTACAACATATGCCCTGTGACAATAGTGGGAGTAGATATTTGTCATCATATCTTTCATTGTTGATAAGGATAAAGCACTTTATTTTACAATTTAACATTGCCCTGAAATTTCCTAAACATAAACCCATTATCTTTTTTTCATCATCTTGTATCAAGTTTTGTTGCTCAAACTCAGCTTTAACATTTTGCAAGGAGTATACGATTTAGGATGACACAAAGATAAGTCAACAATTTAATAAAAACTGACTATTATCATGAGCAATGACAATAACAGTTATACAAGCTTTAAGTATTCAGTTCTTAGTATTTTGACTCTCATAAAGGACTCCCACAGATCTCAGAAACCAAGCCTAAATGAGCTGGCTTAACCCGAATATCATTATTTTTTCCTCCATTTGTATACTCTAGTCTTCTGAAGAGTTTTTCTACAAAGATGAATTCAAGATGAATAGTACTGGGCCCCCTTGGTGCCTCAGTGGTAAAAATCTGCCTGCCAGTGCAGGAGACATGGGTTCAATCCCTGATCCGGGAAGATCCCACATTCAATGAGGCAACTAATCCCTTGCACCACAACTACTAAAGCCTGTGCACCCTAGGCTAGAGCCCATGTTTCACAACAGGAGCAGCCACCACAATGAGAAGCCCATATACCGTAACCAGAGTGGTCCCTGTTGCCTGCAGCTAGAAAAAAGCCCACACAGCAATGAAAACTCAGCACAAACAAAAATATATAAATAAATATTTTTTTTTTAAAAGAAATGAAGGTTACTGTTTTAATCAGGAGAATTTTAACGGGTCAACTTGTCTTGCTATTTCAGTGTAATTGACCATTTCTAAACTAATTGCAGTTAAAAAAAATTCATTTGTAGATTATATATTTTGGAAGATATTTTCCAGTGTTACCTGTTCTATACTTTGACCTGTTCTCAATCAGTCTAGGCAAAACACTTTTCCTAGAAACAATTAGGTTCACAAAATATTGTACATGACAAAATATCCTATATGTATTAATCACTGTAAACAATAACCCTCTGGAATGTGTAATCAGTGTTCCAACTTGTGGTCTCAAATTGGGTAAGGGCTCCTATTGATGATTGTACATCCTGTAACTTTTATTCAAACAGATAATAAAACATATAGGCTGAAATATATTGAAATTTACATCTACTGACTCATGTCTCAGAAAAATAAGTCAAAATGTCAGTGTGTCTTAAGAGAGAATAGAAAGGAGAACCATTTTATGTTACTATTTTTTTTTATTTTTAACAAATAAAAAACAAGCTGGAACTGGCCCACTTCTAAATTTTCAAGTTCAGGACAAGAGCACAAATGAAATTCTTGGCCCAGAGTCCAACCTAGTTCCATTTACCACCCAAAAGAATCTTGTATACATGTATTTAGACAAACTAAGCCACAATCTTAAGTTCTGTCCACACCCTTCTTCCAAACAAAAAGTCACCACTTGACCATCTTTCAAGCCTAGGATTACACATGCCTGCAATAGAGAGAGGTCTGCCCTGAGGAGGAACGACCTGGAAAGAAAACTTCATAGATATGGGAGTAGGTTAGGGCTCCCACTAACACACTCCAGGATTGGGGATTGTGAAAACCTAGTCAAGAAGGAAGGACAGATTTCCTGGCTCCTTGGACTCCTTACTCCATAGAGAGGTACAGATAGACAAGGACCAGAGTATGGCTTTCCAAAGCTTATAAGCAGGTAATAGCCAGGAATATATTTCTTCCAACTAAAGTAAGACTGAGAAGAAGGATGCAGATCTTGGGGGACAGATGAGGAATGAAAAATAAAGAATGGTAGCACCATGAAAACCCGGGCTAGCAGACAATGAAGAGGGTGGAGCTGAGCATCAAAGGATAGTTTTCACTTTGTGGCATTCTCTAGCTGTTTACTTTTTTGTTTGTTTTTTCTCATTTCAGTTATAACAAGCTGGCTCTCTTGTACCTATGTTTGCACCAGACACCTAATACTTTAACCGGGACTTTGCGTTTCCTTTATTGACCACAAAAATCAGCTGTATTATAGCTACTTGCAAATACCTCTCTCTTAGGACAGTTTACCACATACATCATAGCATACTAGATAGGAATCATAGGAGAAATCTATACCCTTTTTAGAGGTCCCACAGTCCTTCTTTTACAGGGACAACGGAAAAGAAAATGGCAAGCCACTCCAGTATTCTTAACTGGAGAATCCCATGGACAGAGGAGTCTGGCAGGCTACAGTCCATGGGGTTGCAAAGTTGAACATGACTTAGCGACTAAACCACCAAACCAGTAGGGAAAAAAAAAATAGTAAACATTAAAATAAAATGATATATTTTATTCCAATGAATAAAACTAAGGGCAATTAAGATTTCCGCTGTAATAGGAAATTTTGTTTAAATACTCATCATTAGCACTATTGTGGTGGTTTTAAAAAAGCATGGTTGTAAAATATTTTATGCCCCTCTCAATAAAAGGGGTCTTTGTCACCTCTCCTTGAGTATAGATAAACTTGTGCCTGCTTTAATTAAAAGGATATGTGAGAAATGATACTTTTTAACTTCTAATGCTAGATCATAATATGATATAACAGTCATCTTGTTCTCTAGGACACTTGTTCTTGGAGCCCTGAGTTTCTGGGAATAAGTCAAACTTCACTGAAGTCACCATGCCATAAGGAAGCCCAAACGACAGGAAAGAACACATCTGTAGGATTTTCATACACTGATTCTAAATTCAAAATTATCTGGACATATAGTAAACTTATTAGAATTTTTTCCAACATAGATATAATAAGATAGAAGGAAAAAGGATACACTGTTATTGTGGGAGGAAGGAAATTTGAGAGGGGAAAGAAGAAAAACTAAATTTTTTTCATTTTAGAATTTTTACAAAAAACATTTATTGAACTGTATGATGACTTTGTAAATAAATTTACACGGTCTTTAAAAATCAGGACAAAATGAAAAATATGTGTGGATTTAGTTTGAAATTCATTCGTATCTCTTGAGTGACATTGTATTATGTTCACTTCATATGCTTGTGTTCCTTAAAAAATTGCAAATAGAATTGCCTTATGACCCAGCAATCCCACTGCTGGGCATACACACCGAGGAAACCAGAATAGAAAGAGACACATGTACCCCAATGTTCGTCNTAGTAAACTTATTGGAATTTTTTCCAACATAGATATAATAAGATAGAAGGAAAAAGGATACACTGTTATTGTGGGAGGAAGGAAATTTGAGAGGGGAAAGAAGAAAAACTAAATTTTTTTCATTTTAGAATTTTTACAAAAAACATTTATTGAACTGTATGATGACTTTGTAAATAAATTTACACGGTCTTTAAAAATCAGGACAAAATGAAAAATATGTGTGGATTTAGTTTGAAATTCATTCGTATCTCTTGAGTGACATTGTATTATGTTCACTTCATATGCTTTTGTTCATATGAACATATGATTGTGCTCACTTCAGGAGAAAGAATAGCCAACTTGTCTTACTGGCTTTCAGAATCAAAGAATTATTTCATCTATAATAAACAAGCCATTGTTTTTGCTTAAAATAAGACTCTTGTTTATTTCTTTGACTTCCATTACCCTTTGCAGGATCCATGTGAGTGTCAATGTTGGCTTGAACAGCGTTGTTTTCCTGGCAGCCACGTCACCTAGTATGTCATTATCACCTCACGTCAGAATGTTCTCACTATCTGGGAAATTTCACTGGGTAAATGCTTTGAACTAAACACATCTGTAATAGCTGAATGGGGCAGAATTAACACAGTTACAAAGTGAGGTGCTATCTAAGGTAGATCATAATTGCCTCCCAGTTCTATGCATGCCTGTGTTTGCTCTGCTTTTTTTTTTTCTTTCTTTCTTTTTTGTGTGTGTTTTAAGTATTTATGTCAGATTAATCATATTTAATTGTGTACTCCTTGGTATACATATGACAGATAAATTTTATAGAACAATTATAAGGCAATATTCTCAGTATATTTCACCCATTGATTCAATTTTTTTCAAAAATAATTTGGACATAATTTTCTGTTAAGGATTTTGAAAAAAAAAAGGAAAAAATGTATATGTATACCTTATGTATACCCTGTTGCTGCTGCTGTTGCTAATTCACTTCAGTCGTGTCCAATTCTGTGTGACCCCATAGATGGCAGTCCACCAGGCTCCGCCGTCCCTGGGATTCTCCAGGCAAGAACACTGGAGTGGGTTGCCATTTCCTTCTCCAATGCATGAAAGTGAAAAGTGAAAGTGAAGTCACTGAGTCGTGTCCAACTCTCAGCGACCCCATGGACTGCAGCCTACCGGGCTCCTCTGTCCATGGGATTTTCCAGACAAGAGTACTGGAGTGGGGTGCCATTGCTTTCTCCGATACCCTAACTTACCCTAGTTCATGTCCATCAAACTGGTGCTGCCATCCAATCATCTCATCCTATGTCACCCTCTTCTCATTCTGCCTTCAATCTTTCAATGAGTTGGCTGTTTGCATCATGTGGCTAAAGTATTGGAGCTTCAGCTTCAGCATCAGTCCTTCCAATGAGTATTCAGTGTTGATTTCCTTTAGGATTGGCTGGTTTGATCTTATAGTCCAAAGGACTCTCAAGAGACTTCTCTAGAACCTCAGTTTGAAAGCATCAAAATAAGATTTCATATAATATCTTAACAAAACTTCCTCCCATCCCTATGCTGCCCCTCCTCCCTTTCTTCTCCCCACTGGTAACCATTAGTTAAAGAACCATGTTATTTAAAACACCCAGAAGATAGGCATTTATCACTGAGTAGGGTCTTCAGATATCTTCCAGTTTCACTGTAGGACATCAGATCTTTCAGGGCTATGAAAAGGTAAAGTAAGGAAAATTTAATTTAAATTCACTGTTTAAAATCTGCTCCACTCAATAAGTCATGATGGCCAAGGTCATGTAGTTATTAACTGAGAACATCCAGTGCTAACCTGGGGTTCATGCATTAGAGAAGGAAATGGCAACCCACTCCAGTATTCTTGCCTGGAGAATCCCAGGGACGGTGGAGCCTGGTGGACTGCCGTCTATGGGGTCACACAGAGTTGGACACGACTCATGTGACTTAGCAGCAGCAGCAAATTCATTTTACTTTTGCATCTTGCTGTTTTGCAATTTGTTATTTGTTTTATATTTGTGTGTATGGGTGTGTGTTTAGTGATAACAGAGAAGACTGGATAGTTTAACAAAATCATAGATTTTAGCTTCAAATATCAGATTAATTCAGACACCAAATTGTGCAAACAGAAAATATTACTTTGAGGGAAACTGTGTATCTTAGAGAAGAATTTAGATGACACTTTTCTGGACAAGTGAAAACTAAAATCCTTTTAGGGCCTTTGCCACATCACATAAATACATAAAGCAACAAGAGACTGTAGGTGGGCTTATGTGGAACTGGAGACTATATGTCCCAGCTAAAGATATTAATTCTTTAAAAAGTGAAGATCACACAGACAAAACCCACCAGTATAAGCACTGAAAATTCTGCTGTCCAAACAAAACACTTCAAAAGCCAAATTCCAGTCACAAAATTCTACTTTACCACTTATTTGCACACAATAATCAGTGTCTTATTTTCAAAAGTAAATTATTGCATTAATCATTCAAAAATGAGAAGACACTTGACTTCATACATTTTACTCATACAGTCTCCAAAGTAGGGAGAGGAAAGTCAGTTCTTTTAAAACAACTTCATTATTTCTTGTGAAGTAGGAAGGGCCTACCACTTTGTATGTCATTCAAAACTAGTAGTTATTTTTACTTAAGTTAAAAATAATACAGTGAAAACCTTAATTATAGATTAAGCTCATTTAGGTCAAAAAAATACAAGGGTAAAGATAAAGTCATACATACACTGCTGTTGTTTGGTCACGAAGTCATGTCCGACTTACTATGGAAAAACTATTTTTATTCTCTCTTCACTTACCCTACAGAACTGCTTTTGAGCTGTGGTGTTGGAGAAAACTCTTAAGAGTCCCTTGGACTGCAAGGAGAACAAACCAGTTAATCCTAAAGGAAAACAATCCTGAATATTCATTGGAAGGACTAATGCTGAAGCTGAAGCTCCAATACTTTGGCCACTTGATGTAAAGAATTGATTCATTAGAAAAGACCCTGATACTTAGAAAGACTGAAGGCAGGATGAGAAGGGGATGACAGAGGAGGAGATGGTTGGATGGCATCATTGACTCAATGGACATGAGTTTGAGCAAGCTCCAGGAGATGGTGAAGGACAGGGAAGCCTGGTATACTGCAGTCTATGGAGTCACCAAGAGTTGGACATGACTGAGCTACTGAACAGCAACAACTCTACAGAAATTTTAATTGCCCTTAAATTTCTCCAGCATTTTTTCTGGAAATTATCAAGATGTTTCAGGTCTAGTCCAAGGCTACCATGATAATCTCTGATTTCCTCTCTCTAATATTCTTCTAGTATTTGTTCTCTTTATTCACTGGGTTTGACCATGTAAATGTGATGGACAAAGGATAAGGTCATTTCCCTTGAGGGATGAGCTCAGTAGTTTAATCCAGGACTGTCCTGATACCAATTTGCAAGGTCATTTTTACAAGATCAGTTTATTCTTCCAGGACTGTGAGTAGTTAGATTTTGCCCATTAAAACAAACAAACAGGAAAATGGCTTAAAACAACATATCAATTAAGTCAACTGAAAGGTCATTCTACAGTTTTTCTCCTATTCTGTTTATCAGTCAAATTATGTCCAGCCATATGGAATAAAATAGATTAATCACAGATTCTGCAATAAAATTATATGACATAATTAGGATAAAATGCAAAAAATTCTAATAAGTAAATGCTAAAGAAGGAAAGCTATGACAAACCTAGACAGCATATTAAGAAGCAGAGACATCACTTTGCTGACAAAGCTCTGCCTAGTCAAAGCTATGGTTTTTCTAGTCATGTATGTATGTGAGAGTTGGGCTGTAAAGAAAACTGGGTGCCAAAGAATTGATGCTTTCAAATTGTGGTGCTGGAGAAGTCGCTTGAGAGTCCTTTGGACTTCAAGGAAATCAAACAAGTCAATCCTAAAGGAAATCAACCTTGAATGAGATGGTTAGATAGCATTACGAGCTCAAGGGACATGAATATGCGCAAACTCCAGGAGATAGTGGAGGACAGAGGAGCCTGGGTGCTGCAGTCCTTGGGGTCACAAAAAGTTAAACATGACTGAAGCAACTGCACAACAGCAATAACATAAAGGTATTGCAAATTTGACTACAGTCTCACTTCCTTTATTAAATTTCTAGATAAGTTAAAAGTTAAATCCCATTGCAACTTCAAATCCAAAGAAACTACATAGCAAAATAGAACTTTCTTGCCCTTTAGAAATAGAGGTTCACACTCCAAAGTATTTCTCTCAATTTCTAAATCTCCTCAGTCATAGCCAGATGGATTCTTAGTAATTTATTAGAGACAGGAATGCTTTAAGCAATTACAACCTAAAATCTTCATCATTTAAACAGGCCTGGTTCTTCAGGATCTCAGAAAATCTAAGACCCTGTAATGTACATTGTGTATGCTTAGTTGCTCAGTTGTGTCTGACTCTTTGCAACCCTATGGACAGTAGCCCGCCAGGCTCCTCTGTCCATAGGGATTCTCCAGGACAGAATTCTGGAGTTGGTAGCTGTTTCCTTATCCAGCAGATCTTCCCGTCCCAGGGATCAAACCCAGGTCTCCTGCATTGGAAGCAGATTCTTTAACATCTAAGCCACTAGGAAAACCTGTAATGTACATTACATTAAGAATTTCAGGAGAGAAGTGGGCATGGCACAGCCTTTAAAAGAATGGCATAGCCATAGAATATGATGAAAATTGCTTAGAACCAACTAGGTCCTAGATGCTGGAAAATTCAACTTCTAGTGGTGTTGAGGTCCTTCAATGGACCGGAACCTGGCGGTCCGGAGTTGACGATAAGAAAGTAAAAGAGAGAGAGAAAGAGGCTGATATTCCTTGGTTTACGCAGAAAACCAGTAAAGCCCTTTGACACAGGGCTTGCATCACTCATGAAGGCACCTGGCGCCCTCTTTAGGGGGTGAAGGCACAGTGAACCTTCACCAGAGGGTCTTAGAAGCCTGGGCAGAAGAATGATCATGTCGGGTCTCTTCGCTCTGAAGAATTAGCCTGAGAGAAAGACACGGGGACCAAAGCTCTGATGGAGCAAAGGTGTTTTAGTCAACATAGTGTGGGCATATATACTGTCTTACAAGTTAGTTATTCTCAGCAACGATAAAGATTAAAATTCCAGAATTACAAAATATAGGCGATCCATATTAGAGAGAGAGAGTTGTAAACAATCACTTTTATGGTATGATTCATAAGAAGGAAGAGGGTACTTATCACCATATTGAAAAACTAACAAAGGAAATGCCTGGATTCCTCAGCCCCAGGAGAGGCTTGCCTCTCAATTCCTGAATATTCAGGAATTAATAAGGAACAGAGGATTCCTGACAGATCCAAAACAGCAAGATCAAGATTATAGCATGAACTTGATGGCATTTGAGGAAAGAAAAAAGTATTCATAGTTTTAACTTTTCTAAAGTGCCAGTTAGTTTATAATGATTCACATATTGAGAGATCATATGANTTTCACACAAAAAGAATATTAAAATGATAAATTTTCATGAAAAGTTATTGAACTTCATTAGTCTACAAGGAAAAGTATATTAGAATCATAGCATAATATATACTTACCAAGATGACTGCAATGAAATTACATAAAATACTAAATGATATGGAAAATATGGAACAAAATCTCTCAAGCACTGCTATTGTAGTTATTAATCAGCACAACTAATTTAGAAAAAATTTTAGTGGTATGTCTTAAACCTGTGGATATTACATTTTCGAGCAATTTCATCCTTAGGTTGAACTCAAGAAAAATGCATTGGAAATGTTTATTTATACATACCAAAAATATGACCAAGAGTGTTCACAGCAGAAATATTTGTTAAAAGCCAAACAGGAAACTGTTCAAATGCCCATCAACAGCAAATAAATGTTGGTATATTTCCACTGCTGCTGCTGCTGCTAAGTCATGTCAGTCATGTCCGACTCTGTGCTACCCCATAGACAGCAGCCCACCAGGCTCTGCTGTCCCTGGGATTCTCCAGGCAAGAACACTTGAGTGGGTTGCCATTTCCTTCTCCAATGCATGAAAGTGAAAAGTAAAAGTGAAGTCGCTCAGTCGTGTCTGACTCTTCGAGACTCCATGGACTGAAACCCACCAGGCTCTTCCGCCCATGGGATTTTCCAGGCAAGAGTACTGGAGTGGGTTGCCATTGCCTTCTCCTAGGAAACACTATATAGTGATAAAAACATGACTGATGCAACATGGATAAATCTCCCAATTATAATTTTGAGTAAAAAAGAAAGTTAAAGACTCCATCTGCACCATTCCATTAATTGAAATATCAAAAAACAGAAATCAAATCTTTAATTTTATAAATCAGAATTGTGGTTTTCATTGTGGGAAATATTGATGGAAGAGGAGAGCGTTTGCACTGATATTATTCTGTGTCTTGGGATATGAATATGGTTACCCAGATATGTTTACTTTGAAGACTTATCTCAATACTTAATGTATCTGTGTGTCAGTTATACAGAAAAGTTAAACTGCAATGATGGTGGAAATTCAGATATAAGGATAGAATTTTTGGACCACTCAAATACTATGCCTTGACCAAGAGGCTGCTATAAAAACCTTTTACTTTTTATCTAGGTGCTATATATTTTTTATTTTTTCTGGTTTATTTTCCTAATGAGGCCAATGTGCTTTAAGCCTAAGAACCCCAAGCACGCCAATAAGAACAATTCAGGCCAAACAATGAGAGAGTACAGTTTTCACACATACTAATCTTTTAGAAATTTAGATCTTACACAATGGAAGGAATAATTATCCAGGAAATAAGCAAAAATGTTCTCAGTGAAACTGAATCTACCTCAATTGTTTAAGTTAGTGAATAGTTCACACATTGAGCAAACTGTACTTGAAAAGTTACCCATTTCTTTTATTTTCAAACACAGTGGACATTCGGCTAAAGGCCCAGCGCTGAGTTGTATAATTCAGTTAACTTCCTTCTTGTTTTCAAATTATATTATACCCCTGCGTTTGAGTTTTATTTATTTATTTTTTGCATTTTCAAGTAAGAATTTAATCAGTACAAAAAGAATGTCATTATCTCTCTACCTAGCTATCTAATTTATCTTACTTGAAAAAGAAAGCTAACTAATCTTTATCATATGAAAATATAATAGATAATACAACCATTAAATCTCCTTTGATATTTATGACGACCTCATATTCGGGGGCCTTGTCCAGTCTACCTTATCAAAATCTCCAATGAGAACCCTGAGAACTTTCCTTTCTTTACAAATAATTTGAATAAGTTCAGGAATTTTGGTACTTGTAGCAAAGGAAGGGAGGAGATACAGAAGATACAAGCAGCAGCGGAAGGGAGGAGATACAGACGATACAGGCTGTAAGGAAATATTTTGTTCTTTCTGCTCCTTTTCCTCTCATGTTCATTCAGGTTGCATGGGAAGTTTCTCCATAAGATTTATGACAGCTTGTTCTCTTCCTTCCTGTACAGGAAAGAACAGAACAGAGTGCAGTCAGGCCTCACCTTATGAATAGGCAGCATTACAAAAACTATTAGTCATTTATTTAGACTGTATGCATTTTACCCATGACATTGCTTTTAATTTTATTATTTGAAATGTACATTAAGCTAGATGAGCTTGAAAAAAGCTATTTCATCTTTATTTAAACAACAAACAAGTACCAATTATGACATAGCTTATAGAGGAAAAACATTCACAAATCTAACCTTATAGGTTTGCAGTCAGTGTCTCTTCAACAGCTGGATTCTGAGACTGGATGAAGCGTGGAGCCTTTATATTGTCAGCTTGGGCATCATTATCTAATTATATTTATGAGAATATTTTGAGAGGTAGTAAAGTATGCATATCTGAAGATTATTTTTATGTAATTCTATGTAGTATCATATAGTGATTAAGAATGACATTTAAGAGTCAACCAAACATAGCTTTGAATTTTAGTGCAAAGTTTCAGTTTCTTCACCTCAAATGAGTATATTAATACTTCTGCAAGATTGTCTGACACTTAATAAATGTACACACTGCTAAACTTAAAATAGATAACCAACAAGGATCTACTGTATAGTATAAGGAATTCTACTCAGTTTTCTATAATAACCTAAATGGAAGAAGAATTTTTAAAAAGATACATATATATGTATAACTGATTCAATTTGCTGTACACCTGAAACTAATATAATTTTGTGAATCAACTATGTTATTGCTGCTGTTTATTCACTCAGTCATGTCCAGCTCTTTTGTGACTCCCATGGACTGTAGCCCGCCAGACTCTTCTGTTAATGAGATTTCCCAGACAAGAATACTGGAGTGGGTTGTCATTTCCTTCTCCATAATCAACTATGCTTCAATATAAATTTTTTTTAAATAAATGATCAATAAAAATTGGAATAAAATATAATTTATCATCTCTAAAGGATTGCTAAAGGATTACTGTTGGAGACATCAGTGTGAACTCTTTTACTTAATAATGGTACAGATAGCTACCTATACAGATATTTATAAATATATGCACATATATAGTATACACACATCAAACTCTTTGTTATCTGAGAGGGCTTAGGCTCAATGACAACAGAGAAATAATAAACACATCTAGAACCAAAATCTTGATTTTTATTAATTCTCCAAAAAAGGGATCTAGAGTTTCTTAGAGAAATGGCTGATTCTACAACTGAGACACAGAATATGCAAGATGAGCCTGGAGCATTTCTCAGTGCCAGACAATAAAATGCTCAAAACAAGTAAGTAAATAAAAACAACTCTACAATAATGGGAATATATTAAAAGTATTCAGAAGCCAACTAAAAGGCAAACTGGAACAATTTGAGCAAGGAAATATAGTATTAGCAACATAACCAAAAGTATAATAGGAGTCCATAATGATTTGAATAAATCATTAAGTAAATAAGTGGTTGAGAATTTAAAAACCCCTCGCATAGAATGATTTTAATTTCTGTAGNCCCCTCGCATAGATTTATTTTAATTTCTGTAGATACTTCACTTTTTAGTAGATAAAGTGTTACTTCCTGCTTATTAACTGTGAGCTACAGACTGTGATTTTCTTCCAAAGTGTACAATATACAAAGGGAGGGGAAAAAAAAATGAAGAGTAACTTTGCTTCAGTCAGGTGACCAACATTGATAAGTCATATAGTTACTATAAATTCTTGATGTGATGTGGTATGAAAGTTAACATTAATAAATCTATGGTCTTTTCCCAAAAATATTATCTCAGTATAATCATGGGGAAAATATTATATAAATCCCAATAGAGGGACATTCTACATAATAGCTAATCAGTACTTCTCAAAACTATTAAGGTCATAAAATACAGAGAAACTCTAATAAGCTTTTCATATCTAATAGGAGCCTAAGAAGACACAGCAATTAAATGCAATGTGATACCCTGAATAGTAGCCTGATAAAGAAAACTAATATTAGAGAATAATCAAGTAAATCTAAACAATATTTGGATTTTAGTTAATAATATCAATATGTGTTCATTTATTATGATAAGTATGTCATATTAATGTAAGATTTTAATTATAGAGGAAACCTTGTGAGGTGTCCAGGTATGAGGTGCTCTGTACTATTTTTGCAAAAATTCTGTAAATCTAAGAGTGTTTTAAATGAAAAGTTAAAAAATAAAAGCACAATTGTTATATTTGGAAAAAAAGAAGGGAGATATAGCTTGTGTTCTTGGATTGGAAGAATTAATATTAAAAAGTCCATATACCCAAAGCAATCTAGAGTTTTAATGGAATCCCTAACAAAATATTCAAAACATTTTTCATAGAAATAGAAGAAATAATCCTAAAATATGTATGGAACCACAAAAGACTCTGAATTGCCAAAGTAACCTTGAGAGAAAAAAAGAACAAACTGAAAATATCATGCTCCCTGATTTCAGGCTACCCTACAAAGTTACAGTGAAAGTCGTTCAGTTGTGTCCCACTCTTTGTGACCCCATGGATTAGTCCATGGAATTCTCCAGGCCAGAATACTGGAATGGGTAGCCTTTCCCTTCTCCAGGGGGTCTTCCCAACCCAAGGATGGAACCCAGATCTCCTGCATTGCAGGCAGATTCTTTACCAGTTAGCCACAAGGGAAGCCTAAGAGTACTAGAGTGAGTGGCCTATTCTTTCTCCAGGGGATCTTCCCATAGACCCCAGTTCAATCCCTGGGTCAGGAAGATCCCCTGGAGAAGGAACTAGCAACCCACTCCAGTATCCTTGCCTGAAAAACTCCATGGACAGAGGAGCCTGGTGGGCTGCAGTCCATGGGGGCAGCAAGAGTCTGACATGACTGAGTGACTAACACTTAACCTCACAAAGTTACAGTAATTTAAACAGCATGGTACTGACACGGAATCAGACACATGGTCCAATGGAAAAAAATAAAGAGCTCATAAATAAACCCGGGCATTTATGGTCAATTAATCTGTGTCAAAGGAAGCAAGAATATACAAGAGAAAAGGGAGCATCTTCAATAACATATTCTGGGGAAACTGCACAGTTATATGTAAAAGAGAAAAAACAGAACATTTTCTAACACCTTATACAAAAATAAAATAAAAATGGATTAAAGACTTAAATGTAAGATCTGAAACCATAAAACTCCTAGAAGAAAATATAGGCAGAACACTGACAGAACCCATAGAAATTATATATATACTGATTTGTTTGGTTCTGTCTCCTAAGCCAAAAGAAACAAAAATAAGTAAATGGGACCTAATTAAACTTAAAAAAAATTTGTACAGCAGAGGAAAGCATGGATAAAATGAAAAGACAACCTACTGGGAGGATGGGAGAAAACATTTCCAAATTATATGCCAATAAGGGATTAATATCCAAAATATACACACAGATACAACTCAATATCCAAAAAAAAAAAAAAAACTGAATCCAAAATGGCAGAAGACCTGAATAGACATTTTTCCAAAAAAGATATATTGATTTCCAACAGGAAAAAACAAAGCTCAACATGTATATCCTTGGTAATCCAGGGGCAAAGAATCTGCTTTCTAGTACATGTTACTCAGGTTTGATCCTTGGTCAAAGAACTAATATCCCACATGCTGGGAGGAAACAAAGCCTACGCACCACAACTAGAGAAAGTCTGTATGCTGTCTGTATGCTGTAACAAAAAGCACAACCAAGCACAGCAATCAAGATTTAAAACCCAGAGCAGCCAAAATTTTTTAAAAAAATGAACAAATAAATAATAAAAAGATTTTTTAAAGTTCAACATTGCTAATCATCAGTTCAGTTCAGTCGTTCAGTCGTGTCCAACTCTTTGTAACCCCATGAATTACAGTACGCCAGGCCTCCCTGTCCATCACTAACTCCCGAAGTTCACTCAAACTCATGTCCATAGAGTCGGTGATGCCATCCAGCCATCTCATCCTGGGTCGTCCCCTTCTCCTCCTGCCCCCAATCCCTCCCAGCATCAGAGACTTTTCCAATGAGTCAACTCTCTGCATGAGGTGGCCAAAGTACTGGAGTTTCAGCTTTAGCATCATTCTTTCCAAAGAACAGAGACACAGATGAAAAACACAAGAAGATATTATCTCACACTTGTCAGAAAAGCTATCATTTAAATGACTAGAAATAACGAGTTTTGATGAGTATGAGGAGAAAAGGGAACCTTAGTACACACTGTTGGTCAGAAAATAAACTGGCACAGACTCTATGGAAAACAGTATAGAGGTTCCTTAACAAACTAAAGATAGAAGGCCCATGTGATCCAGCAATCCTACTGTTGGGTATAAATCCAAAGAAAATGAAAACACTAATTTGAAAGATAACATGCACCCCAATGTTCATAGCAGCACTTATAGTACATGAGATGTGGATACAACCTGTTGTCTTCCACTGTTGAATGTGTAAATAAGATGATGAATGAATAAATATGCACATGGAATAGTACTGAGTCATAGAAACAATGAAATTCTGACATTTGCAATAATGTAAATACACTTAGAGAGCATTATGCTTAGTGAAATGAGTTAGACAGAGAAAGACACATACTCTATGTTGTCCCTCCTGAGTGGAATCTATAAAGTAAAACAAATGACTATAACATAACAGAAACAGATTCAGAGATATAGAGAACAAACTAGTGGTTACAAGGAGAGGGAGATATGGACAGACAAATAGTGGTATGTATTTAAGCTATACAAACTACGATGTGTAAAATAAATAAACAACAAAGTTCTATTGTACAGCACAGAGAGACATAGTCTTTATTTTGTAATAGCTTTAAACAGGGTACAGTCTATTAAAAAATTGACTCACAATGCTATACATCTGAAACTAACATAATATTGTAAATCGACTATGTTCAATTAAAAATAAAAGAATGCTAACATATCTTTTAGATATAAGAGATCTCCTGTAATGAGACATCTCTTATAAAAGTTTACCTTAAAACTTATACATATTTACTAAAAGACTTATATTCCAAGGAAAAATCCATCAAAGAAACCAACAGATAGAACTAAGAGTAGAAAAATGGGTAGAAAAGACATTGGGTTGGGAAAGTGTAGTGGAGATTCAGCCTACAGAATCTTTTGTAGGCACCAGATTGTATATGAAATATTGAAACTATTATTTAGGGATCCACATCTGTTCAGATACAAGATGAAGAAACCATGATGCTCCCAAATGGAACCATATCATGGCAATAGGAAATCCTCAGGAATCACAGGAAGCTGTTGAATTCTGGAAGGACTCTCCATAGGAAGTAAGTTCCTGCCCTCAGTTTAGGTGCTCAAAGCAGAGCTCCTAGTCCCAGGGAATAGCCGTAGGGAGGCTAATGATGATCTTTCATCTTTGGAGACTTGAAAATTACATACTCAGAATTTAGGAATTTGGATAAACAGAAATTAGGTATAGAAACATTTCCAAAACCTGAACCATACTATCTGAGACATGAACCGTATAATTCCAAAAGAGGCAAGGCCAAATGAGCTATAACTCAGGGAACAACTTGAAATCCTGAAGACAGACAGTAATGGCACAAAGTGTTCTGGGTCAAATTTTCAGGAAAGGGAAATTGGGGCAGAGCTAGGAAACACAGTACCAGTGTTAAAGCAGCGTTTCTTGAGCCATGTTAGTAGGGAAAGGAAAAGGAAAGTGAAGTCACTCAGTCGTGTCCGACTCTTTGCAACCCCATAGACTGCAGCCTACCAGGCTCCTCTGTCCATGAGATTTTCCAGGCAATAGTACTGGAGTGGATTGCCATTTCCTTCTCCAGGGGATCTTCCCAAGCCAGGGCTTGAACCCGGGTCTCCCGCATTGTAGACAGATGCTTTACCATCTGAGCCACCAGGGTTAGTAAAGGGAGTAGAACTTAATTTTAAACCACAAAGAAAAGGCAGGAATACTTTATGAAAAGGTGACAGTTTGTCCTAGTGTTAGGGACTCTCAGAGTGAGTGATTAACCACATTGAAAAATCAAAGCTTAGAAGCACTTTTTTTTTTTCCTTTATAAAACCATTCAGTTGCCCACATTAAATCCTAACTGTCCTTATTTCACCAAGCTGCAGATCAGACTTCTTTCTTCAGATTTTCAATTTAAGCTCCTCAAATCTCTGTACGGAACTGAAGTTCAGTCTCAGACATTTCCTTCTTATAAATGGCATCAAATTTCTCATTTTGGGCCACTGTGAAATAATTCTTCCAGTCACCTGCAATCCCTAAAAATTACAAATAAGAAAACATATAAAAGAATAAAATATTTTCTTTATGAAGGAAAAGCCATTGTATACCAAAATAAAAGACTGAAAGTGTTTAAAGGAAGCCTTTCTTTGTATTTAAATACTTTAGAATTAATTTCTTTTTTTATTGGTAATTACTGCCATCTATATATAAATAAACAACAGGCTTCTCTGCTGACTGAGATGATAAAGAATCTGCTTGCAATGCAGGAGACCCAGGTTTGTTTCCTGGGTCAGGAAGACCCCCTGGAGAAGGGAATGGCTACCCAACTCCAGTATTCTTGCCTGGAGAATTCCATGGGCAGAGGTGGACTACAGTCCGTGGGGTCACAAAGAGTTGGACACAATTGAACAACTCTTTGACATGTTCATAATTAAACAGACTCTGGTTTTAAAGAAACATTATAAGAAGGGTTAGTTTTCTTATCTAAATTTACAGCTGTACAATAATTTCCTGAAAGAGATTATTTTAGTGTTTCTAATTGTCCCAGATCATAGGGTTACCACTGGTCACTGAATCAATGATCAGGGAATATTTTACAGTCTTTGATGAGTTGCTTTTGGAAACTGTGCAAAGAACTGGTTATGAGTATAGTCAAACCGTGAAACAGAAAGTTGATAAATATCTTTTCCCAGAAATAATAAATGAGGATGTTAGGATATTTGGATGATTCTTGTATTCCCTGAACTCACTCGATACATCTTATTTTAATTTTAGAGGAGAAGAATAACATTAAAATCAAACATATAAAATCACTGAACAATTTTTATAGAAGTGAAACTATTGGGATATAAATTTACATTTAATCTTTTATTCTTGGATGCTTAAAAATATTTGTTTGAAAAATAAATTTTTAATGTACTGCTGATGTGTTTGTAGGAAAACATCAATTTTGCAATTTATTTAACACTAAATTGAACATCCCTGGTGGTCCAGTGGTTAAGAATCTGCCTGCCAATCAAGGGGACATGGGTTCTGTCCCTGACCCAGGAAGATCCCACATGCCATGGGGCAGCTAAGCCCATGCACCACAACTACTGAGTTCGTGCTCTAGAGCCCTTGAGCTGCAACTACTGAGCCTGGATGTCACAACTACTAAGCCCACATGCCGCAGAGCCTCTCGTCTGCAACAAGAGAAGCCACCACAAAGAGAAGCAGGTACTGCACAACTAGAGAGTAGCCCCCAGTTGCCAAAACTGGAGAAAGCCCATGTGCAGCAATGAGGACTCAGAGCAACCCAAAATAAGTAAAATTTTAAAATAAATAAATACAACCATATTGAACTGCAAGTCTTATTAAACCATGATGGCTTCATGAAGATTTTAAATCATTTTAACAAGAGACATCCCCATAGACAAAATTGTTTCCCTGGTTATTATACTTTATTCTATTTTCACCAGAAGTTGATAGTTCTTTGGAATGTATGTGAGGATAGTTCATAATTGGGATAGTACACCTTTAAAGATGTCATTGAAAAGAGGAAGCGTAGATTTAAACAATAAAGAGATATATAAAGCATTCTAATAATCTTCTATTTTGAGTACAAATATTCTATACACAAACACATTTGCTTCACAAAAGTGAAGAAGTATAAAAAATTTTTGATAAGATAAATTCTGGCCAAATCCCAGGATTTTCTGTTTTGTAGCAGTTGGGGACATAAGCATAAACATTGCCCTTTATCATCTCCCTATCATCATTAATACTGTGTGACCAAACTATGACCTTGATTATCCAGAGTGGAATCCTTCAAAACTGTTCTTAGCCCTTTGTTCATACTTCACTTTTCAGAATTTTCCAATATCCATTTTCTTGCATTACAATATGAGCTTCTTGAGCATATATGTGTTATTTACATTCTAGAAAATATGATCTGCATGTAGTTATTCATGAAGACCTTTTCTTAAATATTAACCNGCATATATGTGTTATTTACATTCTAGAAAATATGATCTGCATGTAGTTATTCATGAAGACTTTTTCTTAAATATTAACCAACAAATAAAAGGTATCTTTTAAGTGTTCTTGAATGCATAAATAAACAAATATATGTTATATTAGATAAGAACATACTAAACTGCAAGATAATATGACTTGCTACTTTTGTGTATATCATTTTTGGTCAGAAAAAAATACAGTGTAAGCTTACATATCTTCCATGAAAATCCTTCCCCTAAGCTTGTGCTTCAGATGTTATTCTTTTCTCCATTTTATCAGTGATGTAACCAGAACTTTGGCAGATTTATTAGTGTATGCAATGTCAAAGGTTCAGGGAATGGCACAGCCTGGATAAATCCCAGAGCAATCTGACCACAAAAGTTGTGTCCTTCACTACTCGGGTGGAAAGAGTATCTTTCTTGTAGACTCTCTTCCTTTGAAGTTGTAGAAACCGTGGAATCCAGATACTGAGGTTATTTCTATACCCTAATGAGATATCATTCAATGGCATCAATTTTCATGACTAGGGGAAAAGCTCTCTTGGAAGTTACATTCAATGATCTGGTATAACGAAAATTTGCCTTATTTAATTAATAAGGGTTTTTTTTTTCCCATCTTTGTTTCTTCCACCAGGAAAACGTGTGTGTGTGTTGTTGTGTGTTGTATTACATCAGTCTTATTTGTTCAAACTTGTAATGCACCATTTACAATGAAAAATTAGCCTTGACCTCTTATACTAGAGCTGACTTTTTAAGTAGTATTTGAAAATTTAAAAAAAAAACATAATTTGAAAACACTAGGTGTACACTAAGGTACAGAGAAAAATGTGTTAGAAAATTCTGTAATCATATAATACTTTCAGAATCGAGGGTCTTAATCCACATGTTCATATATACAATATATTCCCAGGTTATGTTTACTTTCAGGCACACCAACTGAAATTTTATCTTTCTCTCCAGTTCAGTAAAGAATTTTGAAAAGATAGGGTGATGACTAGGTGGATAAATTCTCACATTTAAGATAATAACACATTTTTGACCCAAACCACATATGATAACCCACAATTTATAGTACTTGACTTAACTGAAGTAGAGCTGTATTTTGACAGTGAATGTCATATTTCTGTATTGTTATCTTAAGTTACATTTAGATTCCATGTTTACTGTTAACATAATTCAGATAGTATTTTTAGGGAACAAAAACTTCTCACAAGCCTGTTCTCTTTGTGAATCCTTCTTAACAAAATGACCACTGCTTTCTAATAATAATGAGTCTATAGAGAAGATGGTACTGCACTGACTGACATTAATTTATTACTGGGAGGAAGGAGGAGGTCTGTGCCAATTTAAACAAAGTTTTAAGTTTTAGGAATTATAGAATGACTCACATCAGAAGTGACAAAACCACTCCCNAGTATCTTTATTCCTTCTGTCTTTATTCTCTGTTACTCCTCCAAATTGGTTTCTTGTTTATAATAATAAAATTTAATAAAAAATAATGTAATAAATTTAGGTAAAACTGAATATATTTTTAAAATTTATAAACACTGATGAAATCTTGCTTGGATGTACATTATTAAAAACAAACTCCAGTGAAGTTGCAAAGATATCAAGACCCAAATTATTCATTAGTCATTGAGAGTAAGAAGAAAAAAATCAGAGAAATAAATAATTTTTTCAAATTCTAATGGCATTAACTTAATATCTGTAACTTTTTAGGAAGCTAAGCAAAAATCTATATAGGTATTTCTAGAAAGATTTTGAAGGGATTAACATCTAAGCTTAATTTAGAAAGATGTGTTAGAGTTTACCAAGATACAGTTTCCTGAGCAGTTGGAGAGTAAATTTCCAGTAAAGAAAATATAATTCTTGGAAGCATCAACTCAGTGTGTTCAAGTGAGAAAAAAGAAAAGTGGTTGGAGTTGGGGTTGAGTTGTTCATAGGAGTGAGAGAGGCTATGGGGCAGTAAAGATGAATTGGGATAAAATTTAGAACATCACTGGATGTCCTGCTGAAGGATTTGGATTGTATCTGTTATGTAATAGGGACACAACTCTTTAATAATGAATGTGTCTTATTAACTCTGTGTGTGTTGAGTGTGTGTGTGTCTCTGTGTGTGTGTGTATGTGTATTGAATGTGTTTGCATGTTTATGTTTTGGTAAAGAGTTTCCTATAATGGAAGTTATGACAATATTTTATGTATCAGACTTTGACAAGAGAACACTGAGATGGCTACTAATGGGGTGCCAGGGGTTAGCATGACTTAAATGTCAGAAATGATGATAGTGGAGAAAAGACTAAGAGAAAAGTTAGTATTGAAAACACAGAAAAAAATATATGGACAGGCAAACAAATATAGAGCAATTTCTGTTACATATTTATAGTGTTTGAAGAATAGTTTGGACACTGCCAAAGTATCAATGATGACGCTAATTTATAGACAAGTAGAAGTTAAAGCAGAGAGTGCTAGCTTCTACTTCTTTTTCATTTCATTGATTGAGAGTTTGAGAATTGATGCAGACATTCATAAACCTGATGTAAATTACTAGACTTCTCTCTGAATTTTATTCTTGATCTATACTTATGATTTTGTCATATTATTGTTTTTATATGAAAACCATTTGTATAACATTGTCTAAAATATAACCATGATAGGAAAAAAAAATGTTGTCTAACAGGTTTAATGTGTAGTAAGTTTGAGTAGGATTCAAAATATCAGGATATTCTTATAGAACTGATTAGGCCAGACCGTAAATCAATATGCATAAATTGACATGAAAAAGGCATTTTCAGTGAATAAGGAGAGAAATATTTGGCACAAGAGTGTAATGTGGGGAGCAGCATGATGTCTGACTCAGAATTTGGATACCAGCTCAGCCTAGGAAATGTATTATTTTGTTTATCCTATGGAGAAAAAGAGCTACATCCAGAAGTTAAATTCGCTCTCTTCATAAAGTGAATAAGTTTCACTCTGGTCTCCAGAAAGTAAAAAGAAAATACTTGGCACAGAAAGACAATTTTCTGTCATATGAAGAACTTATAACTTAATTCTGATTAATCAAGCACCCAAGGGAGAGCACCACTTTTTAAAAGTGGTTTCATAAAACCACTCTAGTTTTAGAGCTGTGTATTGTATTGCCAGAAAATTGTTAAAAAGGGGCAATGGTAATGTTTAGATCACAGATTCTCTATGAGCTACAAGTCTGGGCAGAGTAGAAAAGGACTTTTATTGATAAGATATGAGAAATTCCCTGAGAGTTTCTCAGAAATATATGCAACAAGAGAGATTTTACATAAGATAAGGTTTCTGTGCTGAGTAGGATCAAAAAACAGAAAAAAAAGTGAAAGTGTTCTTCACTCAGTCCTGTCCAACCCACTCCAGTGGCAACACCCAGTATTCTTGCCTGGAAAATTCCATGGCTGGAGGAGCGTGGTAGGTTACAGTCCATGGGGTCGCAAAGAGTCAGACACAACTGAGCAACTTTACTTTCTTTCTTTCTATAGTTCTTTTTGGAGAAGGAAATGGCAACCTACTCCAGCGTTCTCACCTGGAGAATCCCATGGACAGAGGGGCTTGGTGGCCTACAGGCTGTGGGGTTGCAGAGAGTCGGACATGACTAAGCAACTAACACACACCACACAAATGTTTGCAACCACTGCTCATTCATTCATTCAAGCAATCACTTATGCATACAATAAGTGGCCATGAGCACCTATATATGTGGTAGGTGTTGTAAGTACTGAGGATGCAGTTACAAGAAAGGTAGATATGCCTTCCATCAAGAATCTGAAATTCCACAAGATATCCTTATTTGCATGTTCAGGCTTTTACAACTAGATAAGCTTGGTTTCCATGTTTGTGTGTGTGTGCGCATGTGTGTATTTCCTAATGAAATAAAATAGCCTGAGGATAGGCCTGGAACTTTGCAATAGCATTTAGGCTAATACTAGTTCATATGGTAGACTAGAAAAATCTTTATGAATCCCTGAACTAACAGTTAGGAAGAATGTAAAAGAGAGGGGCACATGTAAGATATAATAGGTAGGGCATGTGAACCAATGGGATGTTCAGGAGAAAATGGAACCGTATTCACTACATGAAAGTCAATGAGGGCAATTTACTTTCAAACTTTCAACACTGAATGAACAACCAAACATCATTAACCAAAAGACAGAATAAAAGAAAAGGATTACCTTTTGGAGAGAGAGAGAGAGAAGCAAGATGAGTTTAATTTTCAAAATGTTAAATTTGAGCGTCATTTTAAGAAAAACAAGGATCTGAATTCAGGTTAGAAGTTAAAATGGAGTTTTTGGTGGGTAATTAGCACATAGTTTTGGCAACAGTGGGAATAGATATGATCATCAATCTATAAAAAAAGAGTTCAAAAGAATGATGACTAAATGATAGAGATTCACAGGAAAACCATGACAGAATGATAACCCATTAAATGAAGGAGACAAATTTGAAAAGAAAGGTGCTCGAGAGAAACACAATGATTAAAAAGGATAAGAGGATTAAAATGTCACTGATTTCACAATTAAAAATCTTATCAAGATCTGGGTAAACAGACATGGAAAATAGGCAAAGCAATTATATCATTTGAACTCCATAGATTAATTGAGAAAACCATTAATCCTTTTGATCCAGGATGTAGTTGAGGAATTTTCTATAATGTATTTCTACTATTTTACCTCTTTCATATCTTCATAGAATAAAAAAAGTATCGGGTATTCTTCCTTTTTCTTCCACCAACTTTTAACATGATTAAACCAGGAACCATAGGCCACTAAAACCAGAGAAATAGCTTATTTTCATAAACATTTATCAAATTGAAGATTTGTTTGTGAAAAATAAGTCAAATAATACAAATATTTTGTGTAATTTAGTAATCAAGGAACTGAAACTATAAAGTCTATGTAAATAAGTATATATAATCAGCTACTTATGGATGCACAAATTTCAGATTTTTAAATATATTAATTGCAAAAGAAACATTTTAAGTGGAAATACTCATATCACTTATTTATTTAACTACTATAAATGTATGTATAAAAGATTTAACTAATGATTTGGGCAAATAAATTTCTGTTGTGAGTAGGAACTGAGAATGGTTTTTATCAACTTTTGGAAAGAGATTTGAGAATATTTTCATTAAGCTAATATTTAATACCAGGTTTATATATTGAATGTCATAGCAAATATTAAATGTATTTGATTTAATTTGAAATGATTTTTGAATGTACTTGTTACTGATTTGGAAAAAGAAATGGTTTGAAAGGGAAATTCATACTTGTAATGGTTAATATTATTAAAAATAATTTTTAGTGACATTATTTTTTAGCTAAGGCCATCCTACCATTTCCAGTCAAGAATTTCTCTAGATATTCTTCCCAGGTTCCAGGAAGAGGCTGCAAATTATTCATTAAATCAAAGTGGTAAAATGACACGGCAACATCCTTGGCATTTCGAGCCAGATAAATGATCTGTAGGGGGAAGATGAAGAAAATCAAATGCATGATATTTTATTTAAGAAAAAAAGTAACATACAGTAGGCATGTAAAACAACAGATCTGAATCCATGAAATTAAAAACAGTGAAATATTAAGAAAATTAATAGAAAAGAAAAAGTTTGTTCTCTTTTTAAAAAACCAACAAAATTGATAAATATCTAACAAGTCTGACAAAATGGAGAGGACATAAGTTACTGATAATGAGAAGTCTTTAGATGTGTAGGTGCAAGAGATATGTGGAAAATCTCTAACTTCCTTTCAATTTTGCTATCAATATAAAATTCTTTAAAAATAAAATCACTGTCAAAAATAAAGTCTGTTAAAGAATAAGGATGGAGTATTTTTAACAATTTTTCTTTTTTTTAATTTACTTTTTATTGAAGGATCATTTCTTTACAGAATTTTGCTGAATTCTGTCAAAACTTAACATGAGTCAGCCATAAGTAAGTGTTAGTCGCTCAGTGGTGCCCGACTCTTTGCAACCCCATGGACTGCAGCTCACCAGGCTACTCTATCTATGAGATTTTCCAGGCAAGGATACTGGACTGGGTTGCCATTTCCTTCTCCAGAATCAGCCATCAGTTCAGTTCAGTCACTCAGTCATGTCTGACTCTTTGTGACCCCATGAATTGAGCACGCCAGGCCTCCCTGTCCATCACCCAGTGTTCACTCAAACTCACGTGTATCTAGTCGGTGATGCCATCCAGCCATCTCATCCTCTGTCATCCCCTTCTCCTCCTGCCTCCAATCCCTCCCAGCACCAGAGTATTTTCCAATGAGTCAGCTCTTCACATGAGGTGGCCAAAACACTGGAGTTTCAGCTTCAGCATCAGTCCTTCCAATGAACATCCAGGGCTGATCTCCTTCAGAATGGACTGGTTGGATCTCTTTGTAGTCCAAGGAACTCTCAAGAGTCCTCTCCAACACCACAGTTCAAAAGCATCAGTTCTTCAGTCCTCAGCTTTCTTCACAGTCCAACTCTCACATCCATACATAACCACTGGAAAAACCATAGCCTTGACTAGACAGACCTTTGTTGGCAAAGTACTATCTCTGCTTATAAATATGCTATCTAGGTTGGTCATAAATTTTCCTTCCAAGGAGTAAGTGTCTTTTAATTTCATGGCTGCAATCACCATCTGTAGTGATTTTGGAGCCCCCCAAAATAAAGTCTGACACTGTTTCCCCATCTATTTTCCATGAAGTGATGGGACCAGATGCCATGATCTTCGTTTTCTGAATGTTGGGCTTTAAGCCAACTTTTTCACTCTCCTCTTTCACTTTCATCAAGGGGCTCTTTAGTTCTTCACTTTCTGCCATAAGGGTGGTGTCATCTGCATATCTGAGGTTATTGATATTTCTCCCAGCAATCTTGATTCCAGCTTGTGCTTCTTCCAGCCCAGCATTTCTGATGATGTACTCTGCATATAATTTAAATAAGCAGGGTGACAATATGCAGCCTTGACGTACACCTTTCCCAATTTGGAACCAGTCTGTTGTTCCGTGTCAGTTCTAATTGTTGCTTCCTGACCTGCATATAGGTTTCTCAAGAGGCAGGTCAGGTGGTCTGGTATTCCCACCTCTTTCAGAATTTTCCAGAAGTTTATTGTGATCCACACAGTCAAAGGCTTAGGCATAGTCAATAATGCAGTAATAGATGTTTTTCTGGAACTCTCTTGCTTTTTCCATGATCCAGCAGATGTTGGCAATTTAATCACTGGTTCCTCTGCCTTTTCTAAATCCAGCTTGAACATCTGGAAGTTCGCAATTCATGTATTGCTGAAGCCTAGCTTGGAGAATTTTGAGCATTACTTTACTAGTGTGTGAGATGAGTGCAATTGTGTGGTAGTTTGAGCATTCTTTGGCATTGCCTTTCTTTGGGATTGGAATGAAAACTGACCTTTTCCAGTCCTGTGGCCACTGCTAAGTTTTCCAAATTTGCTGGTATATTTATTGCAGCACTTTCACAGCATCATCTTTCAGGATTTGAAAGAGTTCAAGTGGAATTTCATCACCTCCACCAGCTTTGTTCATAGTGATGCTTCCTAAGGCCCACTTGACCTCACATTCCAAGATGTCTGGCTCTAGGTGAGTGATCACATCATCGTGATTATCTTGGTGGTGAAGATCTTTTTTGTACACCCATCAGTTCAGTTCAGTTCAGTCGCTCAGTTGTGTCCAACTCTTTGCGACCCCATGAATCACAGCACACCAGGCCTCCCTGTCCATCACCATCTCCCAGAGTTCACTCAGACTCACGTCCATTGAGTCAGTGATGCCATCCAGCCATCTCATCCTCTGTCGTCCCCTTCTCCTCCTGCCCCCAATCCCTCCCAGCATCAGAGTCTTTTCCAACAAGTCAACTCTTCGCATGAGGTGGCCAAAGTACTGGAGTTTCAGCTTTAGCATCATTCCTTCCAAAGAAATCCCAGGGCTGATCTCCTTCAGAATGGACTGGTTGGTATACATATATCCCCTCACTTTTGAACCTCCCTCCCATCTCCCTACCCCTCCCACCCCTCCAGTTTAATACAGAGCCCCTTTTTGAGTTTCCTGAGCCATACAGCAAATTCCCATTGGCTATCTATTTTATATATGATAATGTAAGTTTCCATGTTACTCTTTCCATACATCTCACCCTCTCCTCCCCTTCCCCCATTCCATAAGTCTATTCTCTATGTTTGTTTCTCCATTGTTGCCCTGTAAATAATTTCTTCAGTACCATATTTTTTGGATTCAGTATACATGTGTTAAAATATGTTATTTATCTTTCTCTTTCTGACTTACTTCACTCTGTATGATAGGTTCTAGGTTCATCCAACTCATTAGAACTGACTTTTTATAGCTGAGTAATAATATTCCATCATGTATATGTACCACAATTTCTTTATCCATTCATCTGTTGATGGACATCTAGGTTGCTTCCATGTTCTAGCTATTGTAAACAGTGCTGAGATACATGGATCTCTTTCAATTTTTGTTTTCTCAGGATATATGCCTATAAGTGGGACTGCTGGGTCATATGGTGGTTTTATTTCCAGTTTTTTAAGGAATCTCCATATCATCTTCTATAGTGGTTGTATCAATTTACATTCTCACCAACAGTGCAAGAATGCTCCCTTTTCTCCATACTCTCTCCAGCATTTGTTGTTTGTAGACTTCTTGGTGATGGCCTTTCTGACCAGTGTAAAGTGATATATCATTATAGTTTTGATTTGTATTCTCTAATAATGAGTGATGTTGTNGGCAGAAAGTGAAGAGGAGCTAAAAAGCCTCTTGAAAGTGAAAAAGGAGAGGGAAAAAGTTGGCTTAAAGCTCAACATTCAGAAAACGAAGATCATGGCATCTGGTCCCATCACTTCATGGGAAATAGATGGGGAAACAGTGGAAACAGTGTCAGACTTTATTTCTGGGGGCTCCAAAATCACTGCAGGTGGTGACTGCAGCCATGAAATTAAAAGACGCTTACTCCTTGGAAGAAAAGTTATGACCAACCTAGATAGCATATTCAAAAGCAGAGACATTACTTTGCCGACTAAGGTCCGTCTAGTCAATTCTATGGTTTTTCCTGTGGTGATGTATGGCTGTGAGAGTTGGACTGTGAAGAAGGCTGAGCACCGAAGAATTGACGCTTTTGAACTGTGGTGTTGGAGAAGACTCTTGAGAGTCCCTTGGACTGCAAGGAAATCCAACCAGCCCATTCTGAAGGAGATCAGCCCTGGGATTTCTTTGGAAGGAATGATGCCAAAGCTGAACCTCCAGTACTTTGGCCACCTCATGCAAAGAGTTGATTCATTGGAAAAGACTCTGATGCTGGGAGGGATTGGGGGCAGGAGGAGAAGGGGACGACAGAGGATGAGATGGCTGTATGGCATCACTGACTCGATGGACGTGAGTCTGAGTGAACTCTGGGAGATGGTGATGGACAGGGAGGCCTGGCGTACTGTGATTCATGGGGTCGCAAAGAGTCGGACACGACTGAGAGACTGAACTGAACTGATGTCTTCTTTGGAGTAATTTCTGTTTAGGTCTTTTTCCCACTTTTTGATTGGGTTGTGTGTTTTTCTGGTATTGAGTTGTATGAACTGCTTATATATTTTGGAAATTAATCCTTTGTCAGTTGTTTCATTTGCTATTATTTTCTCCAGCTCTGAGGGTTATCTTTCACCTTGTTTATAGTTTCCTTTGCTGTTCAAAAGCTTTTAAGTTTAATCAGGTCCCATTTGTTTACTTTTATGTTTATTTCCATTACTCTAGGAGGTGAGTCATAGAGGATCTGCTTTGACTTACATCATCAAGTGTTCTGCCTATGATTTCCTCTAAAAGTTTTATAGTTTCTGTTCTTACATTTAGGTCTTTAATCCATTTTCAGTTTATCTTTGTGTATGGTGTTAGGAAGCTTTCTAATTTCATTCTTTTACATGTAGCTGTCTAGTTTTCCCAGCACCATTTATTGGAGAGCCTGTCTTTGGCCCATTGTATATTCCTGCCTCCTTTGTCAAAAATAAGGTACCCGTAGGTGCATGGGTTTATTTCTGGGCTTTCAATCTTATTCCATTGGTCTATACTTCTGATTTTGTGCCAGTACTATACTGTCTTGATGACTGTAGCTTTGCAATATAATCTGAAGTCAGGAAGGTTTTCCTCCAGTTCCATTTTTCTTTCTCAAGACTGCTTTAGCTGTTCGGGATCTTTTGTGTTTGCATATGAATCATGAAATTTTTTGTTCTTGTTCTGTGAAAAATTCCATAGGTAATTTGATACGGATTGTAGATTGCATTTTGTACTATAGTCATTTTCACAATATTGATTCTTCCTACCCAGGAACAGGGAATATCCTTCCATCTGTTTATGTCATCTTGGTTTCTTTCATTAGTGTCTTATAATTTTCTGTGTACAGTTCTTTTGTCTCCTTAGGTTAGTTTATTCCAAGATATTTAATTCTTTTTGTTGCAATGGTGAATGGGATTGATTCCTTAATTTCTCTTTCTGGTTTTTCATTGTTAGTATATAGAAATGTAAGTGATTTTTGTATCCTGAAACATTGCTAAATTCACTGATTAGCTTTAGTAATTTTCTGATACTATCTTTAGTGTTGTCTATGTACAGTATCATGTCATCTGCAAACAGTGAGAGCTTTACTTCTTCTTTTCTGATCTGCATTCCTTTTACTTATTTTTCTTCTCTGATTGCTGTATCAAGGACTTCCAGAATGATGTTGAATAATAGTGGCAAAGGTGAACACCCTTGTCTTATTTCTGATCTTAGGGGGAATGCTTTTAGTTTTTCACCATTGAGAATAATGTTTGCCTTAGGCTTATCATATATGGCCTTTATTTGTTGAAATGGGTTCCTTCTATGCCCATTTTTTGAAGAGTTTTAATCATAAATAGGTGCTGAATTTTGTCAAAGGCTTTTTCTGCATCTATTGAGATTATATTATGATTTTTATCTTTAAATTTGTTAATATAGTGTATCACATTGATTGATTTTCATATATAGAAGAATCCTTGCATCCCTGGAATAAACACAATTTGATCATGGTGTATGAGCTTTTTGATATGTTGCTGAGTTCTGTTTGCTAAAATTTTGTTGAGGATTTTTACATCTATGTTCATCAGCGATATTGGCCTGTATTTTTCTTTTTGTGTGTTGTCTTTGCCTTGTTTTGGTATCAGGGTGATGGTGGCCTTGTAGGATGAGTTTGGAAGTGTTCTTTTCTCTGAAATTTTCTGAAAGAATTTTAAAAGGATAGGCATTAGCTCTGCTCTAAATGTTTGACAGAATTCTCCTGTGATGCCATCTGGTCCTGGGCTTTTGTTTTTAGGGAATTTTTTTTTTTTTTTTTATCACAGCTTCAAATTCAGTGCTTATAATTGAGTTGTTCATAATTTCTGTTTCTTGCTGGTTCAGTCTTGGAAGATTGAACTTTTCTAAGAAACTGTCCATTTCTTCCAGGTTATCTATTTTATTGTCATATTGTTGTTCATAATAGTCTCTTATAATCCTTTGTATTTCTGCATTGTCTGTTGAAACCTCTCCTTTTTTAATTTCTAATTTTGTTGATTTGATTCTTCTCTCTTTTTGACCTGATGAGTCTGGCTAAAAGGTTTGTCAATTTTGTTTATCTTCTCAAAGAACCAGCTTTAATTTTATTAATCTTTACTATTGTTTCATGTTTTTTTCACTTATATCTGTTCTAATCTTTATGATTTCTTTCCTTCTACTAATTTTTGTTGTTATTGTTCTTCTTTTTCCAGTTGTTTTAAGTGTAAAGTTAGATTGTCTATTCAATGTTTTTCTTGTTTCTTGAGGTACAATTGTATTGCTATAAACTTCCCTCTTAGAATTGCTTTTGCTGCATCCCATAGGTTTTGAGTTGTATTTTCATTGTCATTTGTTTCTAGAAATTTTTTGATTTCTTTAGTAACCTGTTGTTTATTTAGAAACATGTTGTTTAATCTCCATGTGTTTGTGCTTCTTATAGTTTTTTTTCTTGTAATTGATACGTAGTCTGATAGCATTGTGGTCAGAGAAGATACTTGATACAATTTCAGTTTTCTTAAACTTACTGAGGTTTGATTTGTAACCCAAGATGTGGTCTATCCTGGAGAATGTTCCATGTGCACTTGAGAAGAAGGTGTATTCTTCTGCATTTGGATGGAATGGCCTGAAGGTATCAATGAGATCCATCTCATCTAATGTGTTATTTAAGACTTGTGTTTCCTTATCAATTTTCTGTTTTGATGATCTGTCCACTTATGTGAATGGCGTGTTAAAGTTTCCTACTATTATTTTGTTACTGTCAATTTCTCCTTTTTTGTCTGCTAGTGTTGGTCTTATGTATTGAGGTGCTCCTTTGTTGGGTACATAGGTATTTACAATAATTATGTCTTCCTCTTGGATTGATCCCTTGATCACTATGTAGTGTCCTTCCTTATCTCTTGCAATCTGCTTTATTTTAAGGTCTATTTCATCTGATATGAGGATTGCTACTCCAGCTGTCTTTTGCATGCAATATATTGTTCCATCCTCTTACTTTCAGTCTATATGTGTCTCAAAGTCTGAAGTAGGTTTCTTATAGAGAGCATATATGTGTGTCTTCTTTTTGTATCCATTCAGCCAGTCTGTGTCTTTTGTTTGGAGCATTTAATCCATTTACCATTAAAGCAATTATTGATATATATGTTCTTATTGCCATTTTCTTAATTGTTTAGGGTTGATTTTGTAGATCTTTTTTCTTCTCTTGTATTTCTTGACTACATAAGTCCCTTTAACATTTGTTATAAAGCTGGTTTGGTGGTACTGAATTCTCTTAACTTTTGCTTGTCTGAAAAGCTTTTTATTTCTCCATCAGTTTTGAATGAGATCCTTGCTGGGTACAGTAATCTTGGTTGTAGACTTTTCCCTTTCAGTTCTTCAAATATATCCTGCCATTCCCTTCTGGCCTAAAGAGTTTCCACTGAAAGATCAGCTGTTAAGTCTTTGGGGTTTCCTTGTATGTTATCTGTTGCTTTTCCCTTGCTGCTTTTAATATTCTTTTGTGTGTGTGTGTTTGAAACTTCCCTCATAGCTTAATTGGTAAAGCATCTGCCTGCAATGTGGAAGACTCGAGTTCAATTCCTGGGGCAGAAAGTTCCCCTGGGGAAGTAAATGGCAACCCACTCTAGTATTCTTGCCTGGAGAATTATATGGACAGAGGAGCCTGGCAGGCTACGGTGCATGGGATCATAAGAGTCAGACACGACTTAGCACTATCTTTTTCTTTCTTTGTGTTTAGTCTTTGTTAGTTTGATTAGTATGTGTCTTGGCATGTTTCTCCTTGGGTTTATCTTGTATGAGAGTCTTTGTGCCTCTTGAACTTGATTGACTATTTCCTTTTCCATGTTGGGGAAATTTTCAGCTATAATCTCTTCAAACATTTTCTCATATCCTTTCTTTTACCCTTCTTCTTCTGGGACCCCTATAATTTGAATGTTGGTGTGTTTGATATTGTCCCAGAGGTCTCTAAGACTATCCTCAGTTCTTTTTATTCTTTTTACTTCATTCTGCTCTTCAGAAGTTATTTCTACCATTTTATCTCCAGCTCACTGATTCCTTCTTTGGCTTCAGATAGTCTGCTATTGAATCCTTCTAGAGTATTTTTAAGTTCAGTAATTGTGTTGTTTGTATGTTTATTCTTTAATTCTTCTAGGTCTTTGTTAATTGATTCTTGCATTTTCTCCATTTTGTTTCCAAGGGTTTTGATCATCTTTATTATCATTATTCTGAATTCTCTTTCAGATAGTTTGCCTATTTCCTCCTCTTTTTTTTTTTTTACTTCTGTGTTTCTGGTTTGTTCCTTCATTTGTATAGTATTTCTCTGCCTTTTCATCTTTTAACTTATTGTGTTTGAGGTCTCCTTTTCCCAGGCGTCAAGGTTGAATTCTTTCTTCCTTTTGGTTTCTGCCCTCCTAAGGTTGGTCCAGTGGTTTGCATAAGCTTTGTATAGTATGAGATTTGTGCTGAATTTTTGTTTGTTCATTTTTGGGTGGTAATCCTGTCTGCTGATGACTGGGTTTGTAATTTTGTTTTGTTTGTTGTTTAGATGAAGTGTCCTGCACAGGGTGCTACTGGTGAAAGGATGATGCTGGGTCTTGAATTCAAGTGGTTTCCTTTGTGTGAGTTCTCACTATTTGATACTCCCTAGGGTAATTTTTCTGGTAATCTAGGGTCTTGGAGTCAGTGTTCCCACTCTAAAGGCTCAGAGCTTGGTCTTTTCTGTCCACTTAGCTTCATTTGAAAATGAGCTACTTTAATTAACTGCTCACCACGGTGGCATCAAAGACCAAGCTTGTCCTTCTTCGTAGAGGAGACTCCACCTCAGCCTTTCATGAGGTACTCATTCTGAGCCCTGTGGCCCTGGAGTCAAACCATTTTTCCCAAGTTTAACAACATGGCTGAAAATCTCCATGAAATCAAGAATGCATGGCCAGGAGGGAGGTCAACTGTCAGAAATACTTGAGCTCTGAGCCAAGCACTGCGTTTTACTTGCTGTGTCATCTTGATGAGCAATCAACTTGATCTTTCTGAGCCTCTTTCCTCCTCCAAGGCAGAGCCTGAGAGTGCAGTAGCCCAAGAGCAAGCAGATGGCTTTGTGCAGGTCTCCATGCCTGTGTGCTCTGCCCAGCCAGTCCCAGCCCCAGTGCACTGTGAGCTCCCACGGGCACCTGGACAGCCAGGCATGCAGTTCCTGCTCCCAACAACTTTTCATTACAAAGTTCAACAATTTAGAATTTAACAACTTAGATTCCAACATGTGACAAACTAGTAAATGCCAGATAGATAATCTGAATAGCTTCAAAATATTGGGGGGGGGAAAAAGTTTCCAATTTAAAAGTTTCCCAAAAACAAATACCCAGGCTCAAATGTCTCACTGAAGAATTTTACCAAACATATGAGAATTGACAACTTTATGTTGAGTTTTCAGAGAAGGTCAGACTATTGAGGACAGTTGGGAAAGAGTAGTAGCAATACTGTGCTGAGATAAGGATTCTGTTCCTACATAATTTTGGAAAATTTGAATATGCATGTTTAGGCTAAAACATACTGTTTTTAAAAATTTAAACACTTTCTTATATAGCTCAGTTCTTATGGTAACAGGTGAACACAGCATTTGAGCAATCACTTTACTATGTGAGTGAGAGTTAAAAGACATGTTAAAAACTGACTTGTTGTTTAGAGTATACCTTGCAGTTGTTTTCCCAGAAAGATTTAGGAATGAGATCAATTGGCAGATGTGTTTTCACAACCCGGGGTGATGGGTTCTTCTCCAGTTGTTCTAAACCTGAGGAAATTTAGTTTGGTTATATAGGTACTACAGTCTCCAAGGAACCTGCATTTCCTGAATTTCTCAATCAACCTTTTAAAATATTTTTGAGCAGTATATAATGTTGTTAAATTTTGAACAAATCACAAGCCTCATAAATGTGGATTCTAAGAGCCAGTATTTTCTAATGAATAAGGACTTGGGTTCTCTGTTAGCCTCTTTAGGTTCAAATCCTAACATTCTCACTTATTCATCATCAAGCATCTGAAAGTATCCCGGAGTTTCAAGGCTTCACTTTCTTCACCTCCAAAATGAGGAGTAATAATATCAACCTTAGCAATTTGGAGTTTCATCATACCTCATATTGACTTATGCTTTGCAACAGCTATTATATTGATAGTATAGATGATGTGTTTGTAGAGCATCAGCTGTTATATCTGCATTTTCATTATCTCTTTTATGAGTCATATATATATACTATGTATATACAAAATGAACCTGTTGCTTCATTCTGTCTCCTAACTTCACCAAAAGATTTCTCAGCCTTTTCTGTCTTGTGACTATTTTCCCATGCAAGGTCCTTTAAAGGATCCTCCTACACACGTAAATATGAATGTTGGGAATATGTAATGACATCTCAAGTATTCACATTCAGGTTCCAGAATAAAGCTGAGTGCCAGTTTACTCTCCTTCACCTGCTGTATCTCACCTACTCCCTCTCTGGTGATGCTTCACAGACTGGTTCTCCACTTTACCCTCTTCTCTTATCAGTTTTCTGATTCCCCTGTTCCTTATTACTTTGATTCTATCACTTTTTCATTTAATATTTTTCTATGGTTCTGGAATCTCAACTCATTCTGCACTCATTTTGGTTACTTGTCCCAGAATGATCCTTTAGTTGCAAGCCTTATCATTTCCTTGCTGACTTCATACAACCACACAGAGAGAACAATACCTTTTCAGTTGATGCTTGTCTAACTGTAGAAGTAATGAGTTCTAAGTGAAGTCACTCAGTCATACCCGACTCTGTGACCCCATGGACTGTAGCCTGCCAGGCTCCTCCGTCCATGGGATTTTCCAGGCAAGAGTACTGGAGTGGGTTGCCATTTCCTTCTCCAGAGGATCTTCCCGACCCAGGGATCGAACACAGGTCTCCCGCACTGTAGGCAGACGCTTTACCTTCTGAACCTCTAGGGAAGTCCAGGGAGGGGAGAATATGAATTCTTCTCTTTACACTGATAGACACATTCACCACCATAATAGTGTCTTCTTATCCCATGTTTCTAGCAGCATTCGAGAGCCAACCCTTTCTTTTGAACTCTTCTCACTTGCCTGTAGGACACCCTAGTCTGCTGATTCTCTCTTAGTTCACTGAACATTCCTAAGAATTATAAGCCCTGCATGATCTGTCCCTGTCTAGTCTTCCATTGTTTTAAATCTCACCTTTCCAATCTTTCATTGTTGTTAATTTTTGGTGGTGGTGATTTTTTTAGTCCCTAGACTACCACCCAGCCACCACCATATCTACTCCTTCATCTTCCTGAAATATGCCTCCTCTAGCTGTGTACAAAGCTTTAGGTCTCCATTCAGAGCTAAGATCCCTAAATATCTAGTCTAAAGTAAAATCTCATGTTCCCTTTCATAGAGCCCTACCTCTGGATATGTTAAACTAACAGTACCCATATATCGTTAGTTTATTTACTTATTTCATGTCACAATATTATTGTAAGCTCATTGGGGACAGGAAATCCAATTTACTTATCATTTTATATCTAGTCCATAGATCAGTGCCTAATTCTTTAGAAATAGTCAATAAAATTTGTGCAATGAAAAAATGAATCGTTTTAAAAATAAATTTTGTATTTTAAGAATTGGTACTTCTTTATTTAATTATAGCAAAGATCTAAGTTAAGAAATTAATATACCAAATTTATTTATTTAAAAAATAAAGTTTTGTTACTTACAGGACCTGGAAATTATATAGCACACCTGGTGCCACACAGCAAGGTCATTGTTAGACAGAGAGTGAGTGGGCCCAGGGTTTTGCTTTTATTTTATTCTGGGGTGGGAGGCCTAGGGTTTTAAGTGCTCACTCTTTAATGATAAGTTTAAAACATAAAAACAGAAATTTAAACCACAGGAAGAAAAAAAACAAGATTTATTAGCAATCACCTTCTTTAAAATAATTGCCTCTTTGAAACTGATGCTTCATTGGCAATCAAAGCATATGTCAGGCACTTGGATTATGAAAAAGAAAAGTACGAAACCAAACTGTTAGGTTTTACACTACAGTTGGCCACCAAGAAATTCAGTGATTAAGAAAAAAGAACTTAAACTGCTTTAGGAATACAATGCCAGGCTAAATAGGAGAAATTATAAACAGCTTTATAGGGCTGCCAATAAAATATGGAAATGGAGTTGCTCAGTCGTGTCCGACTCTTTGCAACCCCATGGACTGTCACCTACCAGTCTCTTCCGTCTGTGGGATTTTCTAGGCAAGAATACTGGAGTGGGCTGCCATTTCCTTCTCCAGGTGATCTTCCCAACCCAGGGATCGAACTGAGGTTTCCTGCGTTGCAGACAGGTGCTTAACCATCTAAGCCAAGAGTGTTTAAACAATAAAATATAAAATATAGGATACTCATATACTGCCAAATTTATTAATAATGAATTTTTTATTTTAAAAGGCATTGGTACTTATTTAGTTGAAGCTTCCTCAGTGGTTCAGCACTAAAAGAATCCACCTGCAATGCTGGAGATGCAAGAAATGTGGGTTTGACCCCTGGGTCAGGGAGATCCCCTGGAGAAGGTCATGGTAACCCACTCCAGTATTCTTGCCTGGAGAATTCCCTGGACAGAGGAGCCTAGTGGGCTACAGTCCATGGGGTCACAAAGAGTTGGACATGTCTGAAGAGACTGAGCATACTCACATGTTTATTTAATTATAATAATGTTCTAAATTGAAAAATTAGTCTAATAAATTTTATACAACAGAACTCAGTAAAAGGTAAGAAACTTTTTTATCAGTGAGATTTCTAGTCATTTTCCATAACAAAATTCTTTTATCTTTGGTTATTATACCTGGATGTGCATGTGATGGACTAAACTACAGTTTCTCTGTATACCTTGGTTACTGTTCTACTTGCATGCTTCTATTTCATGTTACCAAATACACTCCATTTTTCTTGAATGGAAATCACAGGTACAGTAACTAATATGATACTAATATGTTGCTATAAAATTATAATTACTGGGTCATTTAAAATTACCTGAAGTCCTTAGTCCAGGAAGAGCCAGTTCCAACATTGGAACTTTAGCAGTTATAACATCTCGCTTACATTTTTCAACATCCCCATCATGTAGAACCATGTCCACAATTTCACTGATCCAAGTGGTACCTGTGGCAAAAGAACATTTTCTTAACCTTCACCCGAATGTGGGGGAAGGTCCCTGTCGGAACCCTGCCATCTTAATATATTCTCTTAGAAAATTAATTCTGTAGAATTTCTCCTTCTATGCCTCAAATGTCTATTTTCATATAATCAAAGTAGGGGGCTAGACTGACTGTTAGGAATACTAATTTTATTTAGTATATTAATAATTTTGTACAGAGGCTAATTTTCAGGAAACAAAAGTTGAAGTTAGACCTGCATTTGTCAGGTCACAGAACTCACCTGATTTGGGGTAAGTGACTATCACGATGTCATCTGGTCTGCTTTGGAACTGTTCAATCTTTTCCCAGTTGTTTGCAAAAGCATAGGTGATGGGACAGCCATGGATTAGCTTCAGATTTTTTCTCAGGACATCTTTTGAAGAAGTCATCTTTGTTCCAGATTATACAAATACCTAATGCACATGGAGAAAAGAGAATGAAACTAAGAAGCTGAGTAACTAAAGTTATTAAGAAACAGCAATTTGACAGAGTAAAACTAACCTTTAACACAGAGAGAACAAGAGATCTAAATACAAAGGGCATTTTTATGGGTGTTCAGCAGTAGATTGCAAGAGCAGCAGCTGGCTTAGTGACAAGCAGATCAAAGGTCTTTAGTGGAATGGAAGCCTGGGAAAGAAATAGGACTGAACATTTAAAAATCCCATTTTCCAGAGATACACTAAAAAAATCTGGACCTATCATTCTTCATCATACTTCTGTTGAATCTCATTTTTAAAATCTATTTATTTTTAATTGTAGGATAATTGCTTTACAATATTGTGTTGGTTTCTGCCACATATCAATATGAATCAGCCATAGGTAAACTTAAGTCCTTTCCCTTTTGGACCTCCCTCCCAACTTCCACCCCACCCCACCCTTCTAGTTGTCATAGAGCCCCAGTCTGAGTTCCCTGAGTCATACAGGAAAGTCTCACTGGCTATCTATTTCACATATGGTAATGTATATGTTTCTATGCTACTCTTTCCATTCTTCCAACTCTCTCCTTCCCTTCCTTTCCCTCAGTGTTCATAAATCTGTTCTCTATGTCTGCATCTCCATTGCAGCCCTGAAAATAAATTCATCAGTACCATCTTTCTAGATTCCATATATACATTCATTAATATGCAGTATTTGTTTTTCTCTTTCTGACTTACTTCATGCTGTATAATAGGCTCTAGGTCCATCCACATCTTTAGCACTGACTCAAAGGTGTTCCTCTTTGTGGCTGAGTAATATTCCATTGTATATATGTACCATGGCTTTTTTTTCCTATTCATCCATCGATGGATATATAGATTACTTCCATGTCCTAGTTACTGTAAATAGCACTGCAGTGAACACTGGGGTATATATATTTTTTTCAATTAAAGTTTTCTCAGGATACATGCCCAGTAGTTGGATTGTTGGATCATATGGTAGTTTTACTCCTAGTTTTTTAAGGAATCTCCATACTGTTCTTTCATAGTGGCTGTATAAAGTCACATTCCCACCAATAGTTCAAGAGGATTCTCTTCTCCACAACCTCACTAGTGTTTACTGTCTGTAGATTTTTTTGATGACGTCCATTCGGACCAGTGTGAGGTGATGTTTCATTGTAGTTTTGATTTGCATTTATATAATAACAAGCGCTGTTGTGCTTATTTTCCATGTGTTTATTAGCCATCTATATGTCTTCTTTGGAGAAAATGTCTGTTTAAGTCTTTTGCCTACTTTTTGATTGGGTTGATTGTTTTTCTGGTATTGATTGCATGAGCTGCTTGTATATTTTGGAAATTAATCCCTTTTCAGTTGTTTCATCTGCTATTATTTTCTCCCATTATCCCAAGGTATTGTTTTCTCCTTGTTTATAATTTCATTTGCTATGAAAAGCTTTTCAGCTTTAATTAAACTTAATTAGTACTTCTTGTTTATTTTTGTTTTTATTTCCATTACTCTGGGAGGTGGGTCATAGAAGACATTACTGTGATTTATGTTATAGAGTGTCTGCCTATGTTTTCCTCTAAGAGTTTTATAGTTTCTGGCCTTATATTTATGACTTCAATCCATTTTGAGTTTATCTTTGTGTATGATCTTAGGAAGTGTTCTAATTTCATTCTTTCAAGAGTAGCTGTCCAATTTTTCCAGAATACTCATTAAAGAGACCATCTTTCCCCCATTTCATATTTTTGCCTCCATTTCTTCCAGGTTGTCCATTTTATTGGCATATAGTTGCTTTAAATAGTCTCTTATGATCCTTCTTATTTCTACATTATTTGTTGCATCTGAGTCTTTTACATTTCTAACTATGTTGATTTGATTCTTCTTTTTTTCTTGATGATACTGGCTAATGGTTTGTAAACTTTGCTTATATTCTCAAAGTATCAGATCTTAGTTTTGCTAATCTTTACTATTATTTCCTTCATTTATTTCTGCTCCGATCTTTATCATTTCTTTCCTTCTACTAATTTTGGGGTTGTCTGTTCTTCTTTTTCAAGTTATTTCAGGTGTAAAGTTAGGTTGTCTATTCAATGGTTTTCTTGTTTCTTGAGGTAGGATTGTATTGCTATAAACTCCCTCTTAGAACTGCCTTTGATGCATCCCAAAGGTCTTGGGTCTTCATATTTCCATTGTCATTTGTTTCTGGGAATTATTTATAAACGTATTGTTTAATCTCCATGTTTTTGTGGGGGTTTTTTATAGTTTTTTTTCCCCTATAGTTGATATCTAGTCTCATAGTGTGATCAGAAAAATGCTTCATATAATTTCAATTATCTTAAGTTTACTGAAGCTTTATTTGTGACCCATTTTGGGGTCTGTCCTGGAGAATGTTCCATGTGAACTTGAGAAGAAATTGTATTCTACATTTGGATGTAATGTCCTGAAGATACCAATTAGCTCCTTCTGGCCTAATGTGTTATTTTAGGCTTGTGTTTCCTTATCAATGTTATGGTTTGATGATCTGTCCATTGGTGTAAGTAGGGTGTTAAAGTCCGTTATTATTGTGTTGCTGTCAATTTCCTCTTTTATGTCGGTTAGTGTTTGCCTTATGTATTGAGGTTCTCCTATGTTGGGTGCATAAATATTTACAATTGTTATGCCTTCTTCTTGGATTAATCCCTTGATCATAATGTAGTGTCCTTCATCTCTTACAATATTCTTTATTTTAAGGTTTATTTTGTCTGATATGAGAATTGCTACTCTAGCTTTCTTTCGATTTACATTTGAATGGAATATCTTTGTCCATCCTCTCACTTTCAGTCTGTATGTTTCTCTAGGTGTGAAGTGGATCTATTGTAAACAGTAACTATATGGGTCTTGCTTTTGTATGCATTCAGCCAGTCTTTTTCTTTTGGTTGAAGCATTTTATCCATTTACATTAAAAATAAGTATTGATATATATGTTCCTACTTGGCATTGTCTTAATTGTTGTGAGTTTGATTTTGTAGGTCTTTTCCTACTCTTGTGTTTCCTATCTATAAAAGTCTCTTTAACATTTGTTGTAAAGCTGGCTTGGTGTTGCTAAATTTTTCTTAACTTTTACTGTCTGTAAGCTTTTGATTTCTCCATCGATTTTGAATGAGATCCTTGCTGGGTAAAGTAATCTTGGTTGTAGATTTTTTCCTTTCAATATTTTAAATATATCCTGTCTTTCCATTCTGGCTTGCAGAGATTCAACTGAAAGATCAACTGTTAATTGTATGGGGTTTCCCCTGTATGTTACTTGTTGCTTTTCCTTTGCTACAGTTAATATTCTTTCTCTGCATTTAATCTTTATTAGTTTGATTATTATGTATTTCAGTGTATTTCTCCTTGGGTTTATCCTGTATGGGGCTCTCTGCACTTCTTGGACTTGATGGTCTATTTCCTTTCCCATGATGTGAAAGTTTTCAATTATCTCTTCAAAAATTGTCTCAGACCCTTTCTTTTCCTCTTCTTTTTCTAGGACCCCTATAACTCAAATGTTCATGTATTTAATATTTTCCCAGAGATCTCTGAGACATCCTCAATTTTATTTCTTATCTTTTTATTCTGCTCTCAGCTGTTATTTCCACCATTCTATCTTCCAGCTTACTTATCCATTCTTCTGTCTCAGTTTTTCTGCTATTGATTCCTTCTAGAGTATTTTTAATTTCAGTAGCTGTGTTGTTCATCTCTGTTTGTTTTTTCTTTATTTCTTTTAGGTCCTTGCTAGATGTGTTAATCAATTTTTTTCATTTTCTCCATTCTACTTTTGAGGTTGTGTATTATCTTGTTATAATTACTATGAATTTTTTTTCAGATTTTTTCTAACTTACTGTGCTTGAGGTCACCTTTTCACAGGCTTTAGGGTCATATTCCTTCTTCCATTTGGTTTCTGCCCTCAGTAGGTAAGTTTGGTCCAAAGGTTTGTGTAAGCTTTGTATTGGGAATGAATTGTGCTTGTGTTCTGGTGGGAGGTGGTGAGGTTTTGGGTTTTTTTTTCCCTCTTATGGGGAGGGCTGTTTGAGGTGGTATATTTTGGAGCATCTTTGGGAATCCTCTTACTGATGATTGGGTTTGTAATTTTGTCTTACTTATTTGGGCAAGGTGTCCTTCACTTGGGTGTTGTGGGCAATTGGGTGATGCCAGGTCTTATATATAGGTGGAGGCCTTCATGAGAGTTTTCACTAACTAATACTCCCTGGGATTAGGAGTTCTCTGGCAGTCTAGGGTCCTGGACTCAACACTTTTAGTCCAAAGGTTCAGGCTCAATTTCTGGCCAGGGACCTGAGATTACACTATTTGTAAGTTATGGCATTAAAGATGATTAAAATAAACAAACAAGAGAAAAAGAAAAAAATAAAACAAGAAACAAAAGACGATCCTTAAACATTGGTAAGTACAAAATCAGACTAATAATTTTTAAACAACAGAATACACACACACACACACACACACACACACACACAAAACCAAAAGAGTCCAAAGAAAAGAAAGTACAAGAGAGTGACCCAGTGAGCAAAGGAAACCAAAAATGATATAGACCAATTAAAGTCAAAACTAAGTTAAACACAAACTGAAAAACAAAACCAAAGCAGAATGCCAACGAGGAAATAAAGCAAAAAAAAATAAATAAATAAACAAACAAAAACTAACAAATGATGAGTAAAAGAAAGAAAAAGAAAAAATAGAAAAGCAAAGTTAAATACAAGTATATAAAAAAAGGGGGCTTCTCAGGTATTGCTAGTGGTAAAACACCTGCCTGCCAATGCAACAGACATAATGAGATGGGGATTTGATCCCTGGGTTGAGAAGATCCTCTGGAGGAGGGCACGGCAACCCACTCCAGTATTCTTGCCTGGAAAAGCCCATGGAGAGAGAGCCTGGTGGGCTACAGTCCATAGTGTCACAAAGAGTCAGACATGACTGAAGCTTCTTAGTACACACACAAACATATTATATAAATTTTAGAAAAAATTTTTAAAAGAAAAATATAATTCCACAGAACCGCAAAAGGCCAACATAAAGGAAATGAAAAATCGGATTTAAATAAAGTTCTCAAAAGCTTAAATAGAGTAATATCAATGATAAAATCAACCACAGGAACAGGGAAGAAAAATCTAGAACTAATTACAGAACAAATCGAAATATAAGAATAATAATAGATGTTTTTCTTGGGTAGTCCACCTCTGCCTCCTTGAAATGTCTTCCAATAACGGGTTGGTTGGTCTCTGGGCCTGCTGTGGGGACAGCTCAGACTAATCTGACCCTACTCCTGCATGTTCCTGGCCCTACTCCTACATGTTCTTGCCTCCACTGTCCACAGCTGCCAGAGCTACTGCATTTTCTTTTGTGGGAACTCTCATTGCCCTTTTATATATTCTATAGACACAGAGTCTGCCTAGTTGACCATGTGGATTTAAACTGCGGCTTGCACAGTTATTCGGAAGGTTTTTCAATCTTCTTCCTTAGCCACACTGCCCCTGGGGTTCAATTGTGGTTTTATTTCCACCTCTGTATGTGGGTCGTCCAGAGGACTTTGCTCCTAAGGCTGCCCTGGAGGTTTTAGGTATGCCTCAGTGAAGACCAGATGTGGAGGTGTTGCAGCTGCTTGGATCATGGGGACCTTGGCAATGCCATGTACACAGGGGAGTCAGCAGCCATTGGTGCAGGAAATATGGTGCTATTAGTTTTTTTTCTAGCCTCTGGCATCTGGCATCAAAGAACCTCTTTGTCTGATCTTTCTCTGTTGCTCAGGGCATCAGGCACTTAAAGGGCCACCCTCTCTTGGGTCTGTTGGTCAGCTGCTGGCTCTTGCATGTGGGGAAAGAGAGGCTACAGTGATGCCTCCAGCCTCTGCATGTGACTCAGCAGTATTGCCTTACCTCCCATGGCTGCCCAGCTTTCCTTCCAAGGTATTTTCCCCCTCTATCTCCTCCCTCATGTCCCCTCTCACTGTCTCCCTGCAGTCAACAGCAGATCTCTCTCTGGGATTGCTCTCCAATCCCTACAGTCCAGCTCTAAGCCACTGCACATTCCAGGGGACTTGAATCCTGTCCAGGTAAGGCTGCGGCAAAGATTGTGTGGTTCTCATTCCATTCAGACTGTCACAGATGAGCTTCTGCACTCTCCAACAGCCTCAAATGCTTCTCCTCTGTCCCAAACAACTGTCCTGATGTGGGTATCTGATCCCTGCTTCAGGTCCCTCACCCCCTGAGTACATGTCCAGTCCTGATAACTCTTTTTTCCCCCCTCCTTCCTTCATCCTACTGTGATTTGTGTGAATCTATATATTCCTTGCCGGTGGTCAAAGACGCCTTCCCACTCTCAGCTGGTGTTCTGCAAGATATTCTGGGTCTGAAGGTGCATTGCTGATGCATCCATGGAGAGAGAAGTACACCACATCCACCTTCTCCTCCGCCATCTTGTTTCTCCTTATTTTTTCTTACAGGAAATCTGCTGTCTTTCTCACCTTGGTTCTTCTGTATATAATGCATTTGTTTTCTCTGTCTGCTTCTAAGATATTCTATAATATCACTGGTTTTGAGCAATTAAATTATGATGTGCCTTCATGTGGTTATTTTCATGGGTTTGTATGTGTGCCTGTGCTTCCTGTTTATTGAACTTCTGTGAATTTGGGGTTTGCAGTCAATATTTCTTCAAATACCTTTTTTGAGGGTCTCTTTCTCTTCCTTCTGATACTCCAAGATATATGAATTTGTTTAGAACTCACTGAAGTTCCTCTAATCTCAAAAAAATTTTTTTCTCTTTGTGTTTCAGTTCAGATAATGTCTATGACTATATTTCTTTATATTCACTAACATTTTTTTCTGCAATGTGCAATCTGATTTTAATCCCTTCCAATTTTATTTTTTTTCCCCTTCAGACATTACAGTTTTCATCTCTAGAAGATCATTTGGGGAATGATTATACTCTTCCTGTCTCAACTTTTCAGTTCAGTTCAGTTCAATCAAGTCCAACTATTTGCGACCCCATGAATCGCAGCATGTCAGGCCTCCCTGTCCATCACCAACTCCAGGAGTTTACTTAAACTCATGCCCATTGAGTCAATGATGCCATCCAACCATCTCATCCTCTGTCATCCCCTTTTCCTCCCACCCCCAACCCCTCCCAGAATCAGAGTCTTTTCCAATGAGTCAACTCTTTGCATCAGGTGGCCAAAGTATTGTAGTTTAAGCTTCAGCATCAGTCCTTCCAATGAATATTCAGGACTGATTTCCTTTAGGATAGACTGGTTGGATCTCCTTGTGGTCCAAGGGACTCTCAAGAATCTTCTCCAATACCACAGTTGAAAGATATCAGTTCTTCAGCGCTCAGTTTTCTTTATGGTCCAACTCTCACATCTATATATGACTACTAGAAAAACCATAGCCTTGACTAGACAGACCTTTGTTGGCAAAGTAATGTCTCTGCTTTTTAATATGCTACTTAAGTTGGTCATAACTTTTCTTCCAAGGAGTAAGCATCTTTGAATTTTATGGCTGCAATCACCATCTGCAGTGATTTGGGAGCCCAAAAGAATAAAGTCTGTCATTGTTTCCACTTTTTCTCCATCTATTTGTCATGAAGTGATGGGCCCAGATGACATAATCTTAGTTTTCTGAATGTTGAGCTTTAAGCCAACTTTTTCCACTCTCCTCTTTCACTTTCATCAAGAGGTTCTTTAGTTCTTCACTTTCTGCCATAAGGGTAGTGTCATCTGCATATCTGAGGTTATTGATATTTCTCCCAGCAATCTTGATTTCAGCTTGTGCTTCCTCCAGCCCAGCGTTTCTCATGAAGTACTCTGCATATGTTAAATAAGCAGAGTGACAATATACAGCCTTGACATACTTCTTTCCCTATTTGGAACCAGTCTATTGTTCCATGTCCAATTCTAACTGTTGCTTCCTAACCTGCATACAGGTTTCTCAAGAGGCAGGTCGGGTGGTCTACTATTCCCATGTCTTTCAGAATTTTCCACAATTTATTTTGATCCACACAGTCAAAGGCTTTGGCATAGTCAATAAAGCAGAAAACTTTTAGAGCATGTTGAATATTGTTATAACGACTGTTTTAATACCTTTGTTTGCTAACTCTAACATCTGTGTTAGTTCTAGATTATTTCAATTACCTAATTTTTCTTTTCACTATGATTGCCTTCTTCTGTTAATTAGCATGCCTGATATTTTCTATTGGATGTCTGATGTTGTACCTGTGTTTTCCTCCCTGAGTTGTGGCCCAGGAATTCTCTCAAAGCAGTAAATGGGGGAAATAATAGGGCCCAAGTTGTTTTCTATCCACATTCCTGTTGGTTATTTCACACAAGGGGGAACATTTAATTTATGATACTCTATTTTGCTTAGAAGCTATGATGATTAATTTTATGTGTCCACTTGACTGGGCCACCAGATGACCAGACATTTGGTCAAACACTATTCTGAATATTTCTGTAAGGATGTTTTAGGATGAGATTAATGCTTAAATGGGTAATACTAAGTAAAGCAGATTGCCCTCCCTAGTGTGGAATGACCTCGTTCTGTGAGTTTATGGCCTGATTAGAACAATAAATCTGAGTAAGAATGAATGCTTCCTACCTGATAGCCTTTGAGCGGTAATACAGTTTTTTTCCTGCCTTCAGATTGGAACTAAAACATCAACTTTTCCTGAGTCTGAAGCCTGGCGGCTTTTGAATTAAACTATACCATCATTGTTCTTAGACTTCAGACTCAGTTGGAATTAAATCATCAGCTATTCTGGGTCTCCAGCTTGCAAATCATCTTGCACATCTTGGGACTTGCCCACCTCTAAAATTATCTAAGCCAATTACATATTATAAATCTCTTTATGTATATACATAAATATTTATATACAATAAAAATTATCTTGCATATTTTTGAGTGGTAACTATTCTTATCATAATAATCCTAAATAATACTAATGCTGAAGTAGAATCTTATTGATCTGCTGACCTATTCAAAACATTTTGAGAGTATATTAGTCAGGATTCTCCAGAGAAATAGAATCAACTTATCCCAAGCTGGAGACCCAAGACAGTCAATGGTGTATTTCCCTTCTGAAGGCCTGCAGGCTTGAGACCCAGTGAGAACACATGTTTAAGTGTGAAGATAGGAAAACATGATATCCCAGCTCAAAAACAGTCAGGCAAGAGGAATTCCACCTCACTCCAAGAGTGTCTGTCTTTTTATGTGATTCAGACCGTCAACTGACTGGATAAGGCTTGTCCACACTAGGGAGGGTAGTTTGTTTTATTCATATAATAATTCAAATATTAATCTCATCTAGGAAATACACTAACAGGCACACTGATAATAATGTTTGACCAAATATCTGGGTTTCCTGTGTGTCAATCATTTTGATACACAAAATTGACCATCACATAGAGCTCATCATTATTTACTTTTTCCACTTCATCTTCACTGAACTTTGCATATGAAACTGTAGCCTGGCTCTTGCTAATGTGTTTCTCATTTTAAAACCCTTCTCTCTGCCCTCAAGGAACATAAGCCTCTCAGAAATAGAAGGAAAGGTAGAACGTAGAAATTTTAAGATCCATTATAATCTACTATTCCATTTATTTCTGAGAACTTGTGAATCAATAATAATGATAGATAATGTATACAACCAGATGGATAGAGTTTCAGTTAACAACATAAATTATGTATCTCAGATAAACTTGTGTTGCCCATCTAGCAAATAATTGTAACTAGACATCAAAGACTGCTGATCACTGATCGTCAAATTGGTATAAATATTTTTATCAGGCAAATATTTTGAAACTAATTTGGTGATTTGAAAATTGTTGAAACTTGTTAAGCTAACAATCTGTGTAATGGGACCCACAAACAAAATCACTAACATGAAAGCTAGCTGCTATTTAAACTCACATGCTTTTGTATAGAAAAAGGAATGCTTTAGATAAAGAAAAATACATTGTGTAACAGCCTTGTGTTTTAGAGATAACTTCTCCATATCCTGCTAGACCCCAGTCTCCAGGCTCTTAAAAAAGTCTAGAAGAGGGGCGTCCCTGATGATCCAGTGGTTAATATGCAGGAGACACAGGTTCAATCCCTGGTCCGGAAATATCCCACATGCAGTGGAGCAACTAAGTCCATGTGCCACAACTACTGAGCCCAAGTGCAGCAGCTATGGAAGCTCCAACTTTCTAGAGCCCATGCTCCATAGCGAGAGAAGCCACTGCAATGAGAAGCCCGCACACCGCCATGAAAAGCAGCTCCCACTCTCTGCCACTAGAGAAAGCCTGCACACAGCGATCAACAACCAGTGTGGCCAACATGATAAATAATGTTTAAAAAAGTCTAGAAGAGAGAAATCTGGACATATTTTTCATTTTACACTATAAGATATGCATTATATATCATATTTTATGTCTGACAATTAGTGGATATGCCCTCAATAGTGTATTTTTTTAGTTTTCCCAATAAAAGTTATTATTATATAATGTATTTGTCTAAAAATACATGGCTTCTTACACTAGAAATATAGGAAAAATAATTTGAATTTTACATCTTCATTACTGCTCCCAGAGTAAAGGATTTGGGGACCTAAGAAGCCTAGAAAAGAGTATCTAAATGAAAAAGCAGTCTCAGCTCAGAGTAGACACACATAGGTTTAGAGCCAGCAAGACCCTAAAACAAGGATGCGTATGAGAGCTGTGTGGTCTGGGCATGTTAGAAAATTAAATATTCCATATTAAATTGCTGCCTTCATGATATTTCTTAATTATCCTATATGTTTGTATCTGTAGTCCCTTCTTAGGTCTAGAAAAAATTCTGGAACATGTCAGCAGCTTCAAGAATGGAACAAATAATGCGGTGGTCAAAAACTCAACAGAGCAAGAAGTGAAAGGAAGAGGAACTGAGTAGGTAAACATTGTACCTAGAATAAAGTAGGTGTTAAACGAACTGAATAAATGAATGAATGAATATGCAACATGTACTTCCCATTCAGAATCTTCTAAGATCTTAGGGGTAGTGTTACTTTGGAGTTTGGATATAAGGAACGAGTGAGAGCAGAAATAAATGTAGAATATTCAGATATTAGATTTGAGCTTCAGATAGTAAAGGAAATAGTTTTCCTTGAAACATTTTATTCTATTAATTCCTTAGTAAATTAAATTTTCCAGATTATGTAAAGGTAAATATCAATTACAGGGCTCATTTGAACACTGGCATATTCTGAATCAGTTGAGAAAATTAAATGAGGCTCTCTTTTTTTTAATTTTTGGCTCTGGAATTTAGCATTTAGTAGAAATATAATTCCACTTACCAACTCTTATTAAACACACAGATTGTCATGGGAAAGCAAGTAGGTTTGAGGACACAGATCTGTTTTCCATACGGTCTGCAACAAATCACACAGACGAATTTGTTTCTCAAACAGTATGTGNTACGGTCTGCAACAAATCACACAGACAAATTTGTTTCTCACACAGTATGTGCTTAACATTATGTTATACATTTATAACATCATTCCTGGTTCCATTTCATGTCTTAAAGTTTTTAGTTTACTTACTCATTTTAATTTAACTTGTACTATTGTCTTGTATTTATATAATTGATTCATAATTGCTATTTAAATATGGTACATATGCAAGCCCCATGCACTATTATCATCACTTGAGAACTTGTATTACAAATGCAGAATCTGAGGCTCCAATTCAGAATCAGAACTTATATTTTAATAAAATCCCCAAGTAGTTTACATTTAGAAGAAAATTGGGGAAGCATGGTTTTAAACTACTGTTAAGGTACTCTTTTAACAATATAGCATGCACATAAATGATTTATCAAAATGAATTGTTTTTCAGAAAATAAATTATATTGAATGTGCTTCATATATATTATCTCCCTGATGATAAGCCTTACTTTCATTTTATAGACTGAGATTAGGAAACAGAGTTGCAGGAATTCTGCTCAGACAAATAGCAAGTGAGGTGTGTCTCAGAAATAGAGTTCAATTTTCCCAGCTTTGCTCATTTGGTCATACTGCATGGGTAAGCCTGACCAGAGTCTAAGGTGTTCTTGATTTATCTCATTTGGTTAAGGGTGTTCACAGTTTGTAGGGAATTTTTTGTTTGATTCTTTATGTGACAAAGCAAACTTCCCTCTGACAAAAAACTTTAGCTCCTCATGCTGCAAAAATGTTGTCAGAGAAGAAGAGATATGAGTAACAACAGGATAATGACTACATACTAGTCACATCCAGGAAGTGGGTGTAACCAATTCAAGAACCTTGGAGTAGCAGTCTGGGATTAGCATTGCCTCATCATGATCAGTGAATGATGATGAGTTGAGAACTATATGAGAAGATAGATTCAGGGGAGAGAGACCAATGATATAGGATTGTTCTTAGTCTCTTAGTCGTGTCCTATTCTTTGCGATCCCGTGGATGGTAGCCCACCAGACTCCTCTGTCCATGGGATTCTCCAGGCAAGAATTCTGGAGTGAGTTGCCAAGCCCCCCTCCAGGGGGATCTTCCCAACCCAGGGATCAAACACAGGTCTCCCACATTGCAGGTAGATTCTTTACCATCTGAGTCAGCAGGGAAGACAAAGAATTCTGGGGTGGGTAGCCTATCCCTTCTCCAGGGGAATCTTCCCAACCCGGAATTGGACTGGAGTCTCCTGTATTGCAGGCAGATTCTTTACCAGCTGAGCTACCACAACATTATTGAGTAAGATATTTTGGCAGATGGTTGATAAGGGATATTTTACTTTAAAAATTTGGTTCCTAGAAGTCTCTTAAATCTTAAAATAACAAAAAATGACAAAAACTTTTAATGTGTTATATAGTACAGTCTACACAATACTACAAATCTACCTAGTTGAGTGATAAGTTAAAAATTAAATGTCTATAATTGACTTAAGAAACATTAATAGAAAATCCATGAACAGAGGAGCCTGGCAGGCTACAGTCTATAGAGTCACAAAGAATTGGACACAACTGACACACACAAACACACAATAGAATAAAAGAGGAAAATGGAAACCATTGCCCCTCTTAGGAGAAATAAACGGAATCATCTGACACTGAGATTCTTTTAGTGGGAAAAGAATATTTGCTCCATCTGTTTCACTCTAACAAACTGCAGCTCTACTTAGCCTATGCCAAACTCCAGCTAATGAAGTATATGAATTAAATAACGTGTTCTGTATTCTGGAAAGTACCCTAAAGGGTGTGTATGTGTGTATATGGGGTGAAGTACAGATGAGAGCAGAAAAATGAGAGCTTGGAGTGGATTCCATTTTCCCTTATGAGCCTACAGTTTGATGGGAAGACCCACAATCCTGGCATGCTCCAGCAGAGTCCCACTGAACCTAGAAAAATGAAAGGGATCACTGAAAGACTAAGACAGTCTGTACAATATAAACAATACCGTGTTTCCTGAGGGAAAACTGCAATTAGGCAAAAACATTCTAACAATAAACATATGTTCAAAATGGAAATTATTCAAGGAGCTCATTGTGCTGTGGATGCATGATTAGAAACTCAGAGAAAAGAGATTTAAAAAGAAAACTTTACCTCAGGATTTAATCCCTCTTTTCAGTTTTCATTTTCAGTTGGTGGTGCAGCTGCCGAAAGGAATCCTGGGTCCTGGTCCTGAAGGGAGGGAAAGACAAGCTCGGGGAGGCTCATCTCAGTCTCTGGGATTTATAAAAAAAAAAAAAAAGTTTAAAGATATGATTTGAATGCTGTAGTCATTGACTTCATGGGCAGTTAAGATACACAAATTTGAACTACATACACAGAGGCAGGGCCTGCTACTTTAACAGCTGGAAAAGGCAGGAAGCCTTGAAAGGAAATGAATCAGGGTGGCAGCCAAGAGTAAGCAAAGTCAGGGATTATCTAGATTTAAAGGTTTACATGGCTTCAAAGAGAGAAAAGCAAAGGGAAAGAAGCTGAAGGGTCAGTAGGTGGAATCTTGTTGTTTCTCTACAATTTTTAAAGAATGTCCTGTAATAATTTTGATCATGATAAAAAGTCATTGTGTGTGTGTTTTCATCTGAAAGAAACATGAGTTTCCAACATTACAGAAAAAACAAAACTACACAAACATACACTTTGGCAGAAGAAATAGAGTAGAGCTGATGATTTCAGAATATACTTGTTTTCTGTCACTCTAATCATTTCCACAACCTCTTTTTTTTGGGGGGGGGGGGCGGTAAGTCACATATACACAAAGAAGGAGTTTAGAGGGAGAATAATGTGCTGATGATGCTGATGCTGGAGGGGCAAGGGTCTACCACATCTTTTTCATGCAGAAAAGAGGGCAGCATTTCTAGAGATCTAGATTCTTTTTGTGATATGTCCAAATATTAAATTTTTAAATATTGGCAACTAACTGTTAATACATACATGAAACAATATAAGTATTTCTGTATGGCAGGACATGCCAAGGAATGCAACTGGCAAACTTTGGCAACAAAGTGTTAATTTCAAGCAAACCCTACTTCAGATAGGCATAAGTTGCCTGGCAACCACATTATCAATTAAACTGTTAAGGGAAACACTGACTGAAGGCCCCATCCTGGTCAGACACCATAGCAACCGTTTGCCTGCGTTATTTTATGATAAGAGGTCCTGATAAGGAACAAGTAACTAACCAGCCACCATCAACAGGAAAAATTGGGAAAGCTCAAAAGAAGACATCCCATGTCCTATCAAACCCCCAGAATCCTTCTTTCTGGAATCCAACTTGGCTGGGTAATGCGTGCGACACCAGAAGGGACTCTGAGTCAAAAGATTGACCAATGACAACTTGGCAAGTAATCCCATTACCATAAGACCCAAGACTATAAACCACAGGGCAGAGCAGTTTTCCTGGGTCCCCTACCCTCCTGCTCTCCAGGATCCCCTTCCCAATAAAGTCTTTTGCTTTGTCAGCACTTGTATCTCTTCAGCCAACTCATTTCTGATTGCTAGTCAAGAGCCCATTCTCAGCCCCTGGAAGAGGTCCGCGTTCCTACAACAAAACCATCAAACTTCGATTAGTATTAATACTAATTGAAAAACAACATAAATCAGAGCTTCTTGAGTTTTAGCATGTTTCAGAATCATTTTGGAGGCCATGACAAAATACAAATTACTGGATCCCAATACCCAGTGTTACTGATAAATTTGGTCTAAGATGGAGCCTGAAAATGTTCTATTAATATTTCAACAAACTCAGAGATATTACTGATGCTATTAGTTTGAGGATCATATTTTGAGAACCATGAATAAAAATTCACTCTTGTTTTAAAATTTGTATCAATATTCTATATTTCATTCATTCATTTATCTGTCCATTCATTTGTTTTGTTTATTCATTCAGTCACCAGACTTAAAATGTCCCAGACACTACACTGGGGAAAAAAAAAGAAAGACATATGTTTGCCTTCCTGATTTACAAATAATTATTGATTGAAGGTATCCTCAATCTATTGATAGCTCAAATTTTACCTTTAAGATTCAGAAATTCTAAATGATTTATCTAAAATCTTATAAATATTAGGTAAGTTATCAGGTTCAGAAAACAACTTGTGACTTCTAAGTCATGTGGACTTAACAAACAAAAGAGCTAGATTAAGAAAGAAAAGATCCACAGTGCATGTACTCTTTTTTCCCTAAAATTAACCCTGTGTACACTTTAATCAATCTAAACAGAAGTGTTCAAAACGTTTGAATTCTTCCAATGTCACTAAGTGTCTAATAAAATAAATACATAAATAAATTCTATGAAGAGTTAAATAAAAATT